>PVHY01011119.1:37045-49280 GCA_004024945.1 Uropsilus gracilis | reverse complement strand
TCCTTCTCTCCCTCCCCTCCCTCCCTCCCTTTCTTCATTCTCTCTTTTTTTCCTTTTCTGAAAGCAATGTTGCTGGACCTCAGTCTACCAATGTAGTGACCCTTTCAAATTTGGCAATAGACATATGACCAATCTCCGGATGTTTACACGTAAGGGAAAGGTTGTGACTAGGCTAGTAGGATTGTTTTCTTTCATAAAAGGGAAATGGTGATATTTGGAGCTTCAGCAGTCATCCCTGCTACTGAAAAAATCAGAGACCCAAAGCCAAAATGCTGATATGGCAGAACAGAGTCTTTGAAGAAATCACTGAGGTTGCAAGCTGTGTTAAAACAAACTTTTAGTGGACATTTTGTAATTAAATATCTTTGTGGTTTAAATCACATTTAGTGGGAGTTCCTATACTTTTGGGCAAAATTATCCTTAGGGTGATTTGGCGTTCAAATATTTGTTGCATGAATAAATACTGATGGCTAAAATAATTACAAAGCAACTTTTTCTTTGTTGTCCTTTATTTCTACAATGAAGGAAGTTAAAGAAGTGGAGAAAATAATGAGTGCAGATAGTATGATTCTAAAAAGACTGATTGGTTATAAAATGGTTATGTTAGATCCTGTATTAGTTTCCTAGGATTTCCGTAACAAATTTTAACAAAAACTGGATGGTCGAAAACAACAGCTATTTATTCCCTCATAGTTCTGAAACCTGAAAATTTGAAATCAAAATGTCAGCAATTCTGAAGACTCTAGAAGAATCCTTCCTAGTCTCTTTAGAGCTTCTTTTGTCTCTTGGCAATCTTAGCTCATCTTTGCATCACTGCACTATCTTATATGACTTTCTTCTGTGTAAGTCTCTATGTGATTTTCTCTTCTCACAAGTTATTAGAGTTAGAGGGTTAGAGTGATCATATCTTGGTCATTATTTTGATGATATCTATCAAGATCCTCTTTCCAAATAATCACATTCTGAGGTACAGATGTACATGGTATTGGGAGAACACTATTTAATCCATTAGAGAGCCTAAATTATTTATTTTATCTATAGTTAGAATATCTGAACTCTACACCTTTTATTTTTCGTGACACTGTCTCTTTATTTATTGTCCCTCTTTCACAATTTAACTGATATAAATCTCTGTTGCAAATAGCACATAATTCTCATTATGTCATCATCATTATAAAATAATTCTTTACTCGATAAATTATTTGTTAAACAAAGGTATGCTTGTGTTGATTCTCACTGAATGATATTACTGCTCAAAATGTTATTGATCCTAAGAGTACTGAGAGGCAAACAAAAAAGCAAATGAAAAAATAAATTGCAAATATTTTTGATAGTATCTTGCTTGTTTATTTAAGAGCTCTATTTTTTCCATTTGGTTTTCCTTGGGATGTTAATCCTTAACTACAAACACCATTAGGGCATATTTATCATAGAGATATTTTTCTTTACTTTCCCCTTCTGAAGATAATCTTAAATTATAGTTTGGAAAATTACTACTCATCTGGAAATTGCAACAGTTAGAAGATTATAGTACTGAGGGATTTGCTATCCTCATGTTTAAGTATCTAGTTATTTTATTTATGAAATTCCTTTGAGAAAAATTCCTCTGGTGATACATTTTGTGTTGATTAGAAAATAATTTCTGTCTTTCATTTCTTCAGTTGCGTGCCTTAATTTTGTTCTGATAAAAGCAGAATTTCAACTGGGAAAGAAGATGGGTTTTTTTCCTTCAAACGCAACATTAAACGCATTCCTCAAGCTCTTTTTGATGACTGGATTACCAAAAATTAACAAATTTAATAATTTCCTAACAGAAAATTAGGATGAGGGAGTTATTTATCCATTATTTTATTTTACTTTTTTATCCAGTGGTGTCAATTTACTGACTTTAATTTTTCATTTGCCTGAAGAATTTGGAGAAGAAAAAAATGTCTGATTGTTAAACTGAATTTGTCTTAATTAAACAGAGGGAACAAACCTTTTCCAATACTGAGAAACTGCTCTTACCAGATATAAAAGGAGGGAAGGATGTTAGTTATTCTTTTTTTCAAAAAAACTCTAAAATATTCATCTTTATGACAATAAAAGTGATTTGTGTTTGTTGTGAATTTATTTCCCACCTCTGGCTGGCAAATTCCCATTTAATCTTTGGTTCTAAGATAAAGTTCCTCAAGAAAGCATCTCTGATGGTGTTAAAAATTTTATCCATGATGGTGGCAACTCTACTTGTCCTTTAATTTGAATTTATAACAGTACAATTAATTAGTATACTTTGTGTGATGATCTATCTAATTTCTTCCTTCCTGACTTTATAATTTCCTTGAAGGTAAGGGTTCTTTCTATTTTAGTCTTATCTGCATTCTCATTTCTTAATACAAGGTAGATGTTCAACATCTAGCCACTGAGAAAATGAATGGATAAAATAGAATATCCATAACCTTAATGCTCAAGAATAAAGACTGATAACATTATAGTATACTTCTTATTTTTGTTTTTTATTGTTAGAAAATTACACATAGAATTTCTACATGTTTTTTTCATTTAATATACCTAGCTTTTCTGTTAGTGACTTTTTTTTACTTAAGGAGTAATATTTTTCACGATAAACCAAAAAGCTTCAAGCAGTAATGTAAAATGGAGAGCAAATATATTAAATGTCCAATCTTCCTTCTGAGATCCAGGGGACAACCAGTATTACCAGTGTTAGTATCTGTAGTAGTTTCCTATTGCTGCTCTCATGAATGACCACAAACTTGGTGAATTAGAACAAAATAAATTGATTGTTTTACATTTCTTGGAGCCAGAAGCTGGAATCGGCTGATAAAGCTGAAAATCTCTTGGAGGTTCCAAGGAGAACCCATTTCATTCTTTTCTAGCATCAAGAAGCTACTCAAGTTCCTTGGTTGGTGGTCCTTCTGACCACTGCTTTGTTATCACATCTTCTCTCCCTGATCCTACTGTCTTGCTCTAATAAAGACCACTGTGATTAACTGAGTTCACCCTTAAAAATAATCTCCTCAACTTGAGAACCTTAATCACATCAGCAAAGTTCCCTTTTGTCCAGTTAGGTAACATTATCATAGTTTCTGAGAACCAAGAGAGTGCCAAATCTTAACCACTAGATCACCTGGAAACTAATTTTTAAGAATTAAGAAATGAACATCTTTAGGGAGATATTATTCTGCCTCCCCTAATATCATTTCAACAATTTTCTATAAAACATACAAGTTCTCTCTCCCCTCCCTTCCAATTCAATGCCTTCCTGATAGAGAAATTTCAGGATCTTTGTTAAATATGGTATAGTTAAAATATCTATTGAATATCCATGGAGTGTTGGAGAATCCCTTAATAAAAGCAATATTCAGTTGAGTTAAATTCAAATGATGAAAATTAATTATACTTGTAGGAAATTCTCAGCTCTTGAGAACCAAAGGACGTGAATTAGCTTAGTACCAATCTTGACTTCTCTATTTGCAAGGAAGGATTATACGACTACTGAGTATCAAGTTCTACATCACTAAAGCATTCAACATGACTTTCTGTCTAGGTCATTATGGCATTTTAATGACAACAAAGAATTTCCCAAAATGAAACTCTGAAGGGCAGTTACTCTACAATTGCATTGAAGCAATATTATGAGTTAGTGCTGGAGATAATGAGAAGGTCATGAGAAGTTGATTGCAGCAGAACAAACTACTATTAAATGCCTCACTGGAAGGAAAAAAAATTTGAATTCAAACTGAAATGGAATGTAAGGTGGTTCAATGTCAAAATCAGTACTAGGAAATGACATATGTAGACATGAATGAAAGCCCTTTTGCTTGATTATAATTTTTTTCTTTTTGTACTGTATTGTATATCTAATTTCCTTTTATTAAATTCTATCTCACCCAAGAAACATTTTGACATTTAGATATGAAATATTTCCATCAAATATCACTGTGCTGATTATAGGAAACAGACTTGCTAGTAGTAATTAAAACTACATAGCATATAGCACACTGCAAAAGTCTCTCAGGTACAATGTTCTGATGATGATTAAATTTATCCTTCCCACTCATTTTACTATGTAACAGCCTCAATTTAGTAATTGACAAGTAATTGACTTGACAGAAGAATCCTGAACCTGGTTCACTTCCAGGGATTCTTATGTTTAAAAAATGATACTAGTATGCATTTAGTTATACAAATTATGTATATATCCCCAAAGTCATTCTTGAAACTGTATTTTTTCCTACTTCCCCAGTATAATCCACCATCATATTCTGTTGCTGTAATATTAAAGTCATTATTGATTTTCTCCATTTTTTGTCATTTTACTCTTACCACTGGCCCAATCTATCATTGCCATGTCTGTAGCAATGGCCTCCCAAATGCTCTACCTACCCTCCTTTGTCTCACTGGAAGCATAGTGATCTTTACTATTCTGAGGCTTTCTATGACCTTCTCTGCAAGGCTTAGAAAGGAGGTGACACTTAGCAATATACTTTTATCTTGCAGCATTCTCTTTTGTTCTTTGAGCTACAAGCTTAAGGTCATTCAGAAAGTTCCTCTAATGAGTCTACTCATTTTTGTTTCAGTTTGAAAATGCAAGAGCTGTTTCCTCTAGACCTTGAAATGTCCGTCCTTCCTTCCTTCCTTCCTTCCTTCCTTCCTTCCTTCCTTCCTTCCTTCCTTCCTTCCTTCCTTCCTTCCTTCCTGCTTTATCTCATTAACCTCAGCTCAGTCCATTTCCTTAGTGAAATTTGCTTTTTTCCCTACAAGTCTGGAACTCTCTTGTTACATGTATAGTTTTGTTTTTAACACTTCTACTATTAATGTCTGTCTTCCCTGGAGAGTAAGCTCCATGGCGCAGGAACTTGCTCAGTTTATGGGGTTTTTTTTGGCACTGATTGTGAATAACACAATGCATGATGTACAACTAGTGCTTAATGAATATCCACTGAGTGAATGGATAAAGGCTGTATAAAGGTGGTCGCTGGTGATGGTGTGGACACCTGTTGCCTGTCACTTGGATCCGACCCTTTCTGCGCTCGGCTTCCCCCCCCCCCTGCCATGACCACCACCACTACCTTCAAGGGCATGGACCCCAACAGCAGGAACAGTCCCGGGGTTTCTGGCCTAGAGGGTGTGAAGAGAGAATTGGAGCCTTTGACTTTTAGGAGTGGAAAAAGAGAAAGAGAAAGGGAGACAAAAAGTCAAGGGCAGAGACTAGAGATAACAAACTTTTGGGGAGAAGAGAGAGGAAATGGCAGGTGGGTAAAGAGTAGCCTGGGTGAAGGTCAAGTGAAACCACCCACAGAGAGGTTTCCTTTCCTGCCTGCCTGTTGCATATGGCAGTGGCAGCTCCTAGGTCTCCAGCCTCCTTGCTTCACCTCCATTCTCTCCTCTAACTTTTATCCTCTCTCTCCAGCTGCACTGTTTCTTAAATCCCCTCTCTATGTCCCTCTTTCAAGAAACCTCAACTTCTCTGAGCCTCAGTCCACCAGGGCAAAATGGCTGCCATCCTAATGTAGCATTAACAAGCTGGGGCCATGGCCCCCTAATTTCACCACAACACCCCTAACATTTGGTCAATGAGATACGAGAAAAATGATGTGTGTATGGAGATGTATGCCTGTAAATCTTAACAAATTTGTGTGTCATCTTAATGCAGAAGGGAAGAGGGCTTAGAAGTCACCTTAAAGTTTCCTATTAATGTCTTTAGGAGTAGGGGAAACCTTATGAAGGATTCCATTTCTGGTCTCTAAATTGACCCTGATCCTACTGCAGGCTAAAGCTGTGTCCCCCAAATAGCACCCACCTGAAACCCGTAAGAAAGAAAGGAGAAAAAAAAGAAAAGAAGGATGTTTATTGTTCGTAAGCAGAAGCTTTAAATTTCAGAATGCAATGTCTTCCCCTTGCTATACTGATAGTGGCAATGTGCCTAGAGGGAGAGTCTAACAAGATGAAACTCCATCAGTCTGAATGCCTGAGCAAGCACATTGCTCTCTAATTTTGCACATGCAGTGCAAACTAGAAGTAAATTTGTTCTGTTGAGTCTTTGTGGTTTTAGGCTGACTTCCTTTCACATATAAAAGAGTCTCAATTTTTCAAACACAACTTCAACCCCCACCAGTAGACTAATGTAATAAATTAAATGATGTGTTTTCAGTTCATCTATATTTTAAGACCAACAAATATTATTATATACATATAGATTTTTTTTGAGACTAGGTGTCGCTCTGTTGCCCGGGATTGTCGGAACCTGTGGACTCAAGTTATTCCTAGCCTCAGCCTCCCAAGTAGCTGTGATTACAGGCATTCACCACTGTGCCTGGTTATTTTTAGGGACTAGGTCTCGCTTTGTTGCCTGGGATTGTTTGGAACCCCAGGAACAAGAGATTCCTAGCCTCAGTCTCCCAAGTAACTGGGATTACAGGCACGTGCCAGCATACCCAGCAGTATTATATCTTTCAAAATGAAAAAATTTAAGACTCAAAGGATGGCCACTATGCGTTACTTTCCTCCTGTAGAGATGTGTTGTGCCATATTAAGACTTAAGTCCAATTTTCCTTTCTTAACTTGAGATGACTTTAATTTGCTTTACTACTAGAATTTGGCAGATGCAATTTTTGCACTTTTAAGGCTGTTATAATAAAACTTAAAGGGTTTGTTGATGTCTCTTGGAATGTTCTTACTAATAATCCAGCTGCTATGCTTCAGCCCAACTCACCTGAAGAAACTACATGTAGGATTTTAAGTTGACAGGCCCTGCTGTTCTCCCAGGCCAAGATTATCATTAATTTCTAGTCATAGAAGAAGCCATCTTGGATATCCAGCTAAATAAAACCTTCAAATAACTGCAATAACAGTCAACATCTGATTGTAGTAACATGTGAGACACTGGTTAGGACACCAGCTGATACCAAGTTATCAGTGAGAGAAGATACCAAAATATTAAGAGTTAATAATACATTGCTTTAAGTTGCTAGGTCTCATAATTCTGATAATCTGAATGCTCTAAGATATGCTTAAAGTTTATATAAATAAAGTGCAAAGAAAAATACTTATCTTACACAATTGTAAAGATTATGTAAAATGCATAATATATAATGTCTGGAATGTAACATGCATCAATCATGCATTATCATCTTCCAAGAGTTCAAGAAAGATGATAATTTTTAAGCCTATATTGCTTTAGAACAAGCAATATTTCTTCCTCATTCTATTTATTCATTAAGGTTGACTTTTTGATCAAGAACTGAGGATAACAGGACAATGATCAGCTTGAACCTTGCTGGATCCTGCACAAGATGAAAAAAGGTGGGTACTCTAGGGGCTCACATTGTGTTGGCTTGGAGCAACATGTGCTAGATGAAAAATATAATATAAAATTAAATGATATAATGAGCAGACTGAAATTGATACAGACATTAAATTCCCATTCTGAGGAAAACTTTAGCTCCATATTTGCAAAAGAAACAAAGATTTAGCTAGTTTCTTTATCATACTTGGAATAAGTAATAAGACTCCACAACTATTTGGGTTGCAGGATCCACCCATCTTTCCATAGAAAGTTGATCTACTTATCTTTTGTGAGCCCAAATCCCAGTTCGTGTTTTCCCCCACCCTCAACGTTTTTATAGTCAAATACTAGGCAGCACTATGCCAAAAATAAAAGAAGTAGCTCTAGGATCACAGGCTTTCTGCTTCACCTTTCAAAAAAAAAATGTTTAAACTTTACGTCTATGTTACAATATAAAAAAAGGAAAGGCAGTTAGCGGCAGATAAATGACCAAGCTCTCCCCATCTCTCCCCAGCTCTCCCCAGCACTCCCCAGCTCTCCCCAGCACTCCCCAGCTCTCCCCAAACTCCGGAACACTCGCTCTGCGCAAGCGCTGACTTCTAAAGGCCGGAGGCGGGCGAGGGCCGGGCCTCCAGGAGGTGGGGCCGACGTCGCAAAAAAAAATACCCCGAAAACCTAAACCCGCCGCACTGCTTTACGGCACTTGCTCCGCCCCTGCAGGTGCGTGAGACCTGAAGCCGGCAAAGATGGTCGCCTCCTGTTTCCCCAGCAGGGCTCTGGCCACTCGGGCAGGGTTACTGCTCTTGTGCTTGGGCAGCTTGGCCGCTAGTCAGATCGAGGTAGGAGTCAGGCTCCTCTGAGCAGTGGGCCCAGGGGGACAGCGGTGGCGCGGCTGTGAGCACCCCAAATGTCTGATACACAGCGATGGAGGAGAGTGTCCTGGAGGCACCAGCCACCAGCTGAACTGGGGAGGGTGTCACTGGGACGGGTAGTCATTGTCAGCCTTTAAAATCATAAGACAACTGAATCCTCGTGACGGGAGGATCTGTATGCACAGTCCTTAGCAAATGCAATTCAGGCAGGAGACGGGTGAGACGTCTGCCTGACGCGCCCCTTGCAGAGGCATTAGATGGATGTGGTGTCTCACGCTATTACTGGATGTTCCGGCCGGTGTAAACTTTTGCCCCCCCCCCCCCCTTATACCCTAATGGGTCCTTAATCCACACCTTCAAGTTTCGCATACTTTCAGGCTTAAGCAGCTAGGCCAGTGTGCAGGCGTTTGATAGTTATTGTCCAAAATTTTGTCTTGTGCCTACCTCATCTCCTGTAGGATTGCTTCGAAAGTAAAAGACCTGTGGTTTTTTTGTTTTGTTTTGTTTTTTAAATGAACTCTTTAGCCCACATTTTAATCGTCGGTCAATTGTGTGTTTCTGAACTTTTAAAATTGCTGTCACGTTTTCAGTTCCAGTGGCTTATTGGCCGTCCCTATCTTTTCTTGCCTAGACTCGGCAGTAACTTTATTTAGTTTCTCTCAGGCTTCCATACTCCTTCTTTTAGATATTAAATTAATTTTACTAAATGTGAACCTGATCACGTTATTCTGATGATAGAGAATATCAATATCAATGCAGTTTCCCATTGTATACACAATATACAATCTAAATACCATGATTTGCATTTACTTAACTTTCCACTCTTCTTTCTCCCCACTACTCCAGCATTCTGAGTTTAGACTAATGGACTGCAAAACTTCTTAAATTTACCCTACCAGTTTAAAAAAAACTTGCACCTGGATGCTGTTTATATTCATAAGCTACTTCTAGTTTATGTATTCAACATTAAGAAATATATTTTTAGGTAAAGTAAATATGAATGGAAATTCTACCATTTTCTTCTGTTATTCTAATGGATTATCTTGTATACTTCATGTTAGATACCATTATTCTTTTTAGTAGTTGCTCGGTTGCTGTACTTTTTCACTTTTTCAACTTTCAGTTGCTGTACTTTTTCCTCCTGTTTCTTATGTTTTTATTAAGATGCAGTAAGTGAAAAAACTCAATTACTTAATTACTTTCACTAGATCTTTTACATATCTTTTTTGCTTTTACTGTTGCATTTGTATATTTAGCTGATAATAGTACCCATCTATTATAATCCTTGGGTGATTATAATTTATTTTCAAAAATTTAAACTTTTCTTTCACTTAGAGAATGGTTAAAGAAACAAAGTCTTGTCACCCACAAACAAGGGTCTGCATGCTTTAGTTACTATCTTCATACATTGTGTTCTCTCTCTCTGTCTCTCTCTCTCATCTCTCTCCCTCCCCCTCCCCCCTTCCTCTTTGTTTGCCCTCCCCTTCCTTCCCTCTCCCTCTCCTTCTCTCCTCTCCCCTCATCCCTCTTCGCTCCCTCCCCCCCTTAATGCTTTTGTTCCTTCTGTGTGGAATTATCTTCACTTTTCATCTTTTGGATCCTAACACAAGTGTCAAGAATTTTGGAACTAAAGAGACATTAGGGATTGGGTCACCTCTTAATTTCTTTCTCCATGAGAAAAATCAAGTCTAAACAGCTAAATGACTCCTCTAAATTTCATAGTCAGAGGAAGGATGGGACCTGAGCTAAAAATCCAGATCTTTAAATTTCTAAATCAATCTTTATCCACTGTAGCTCATTGTTTTCTTTAGCGTTGAGGCAAACTATTGAGCAAAGTTAAGAAAAATGTATGGAAATTTAAATATATAATATACATTGAGTACATTTAAAATTTTATTCTGACATTTGTTATCTAACTATCTTAGTCTTTATCTCTATATTCTGCGAGACAGGTAATAGTGGGGAAATGGACAGAGACATTACCCACAAAGAAGTTAGTCAACTTTCCTAATTTTATATTGCTAGTAAGTTAATAAGGCTAAGATTTGAATCCAGGCAGTCTGATTGTTCTAGTAATTAATACTATTTGAGAGCAATTCTAAGTCATTATGTTTTTAGTCACTTATTTTAATATATGATAAAATTAGGTGTATTAGATGGTATTGGATGCTGAGATTTTAATACTCCATGATGGAATTATAATTCAAACTTTAACAGATTAGTGAAGATGTTAAATGGCAGTATGGTAGAGAATATACATAATCGAATATTTTGGTAAATCAATATAAAGCAATTGGAAGCACCTAGCACAAGTTAGAATGACTATTAAGTAAACGTTTAGCATAAAGTGTATTGTTATTCTGTGTAGAATGAAGACATGAAATTGGTCATTTACAGTTTGGAGATTGGAAGACTAGAAGCATATTAAAAAAAGGTTGACAGTGAGATAAATATATAAAAGTAAATAGCCCTCAACCCAGTTATGCCCCCCAACAATAACAACCAAAAACAGTTTGTTCTTTATAAAGTCAAATACTAGAATTTTCTATGAAGTTGCATAATGATCAATTTTTGTTACTACAAATACAAAAATTCCATAAATCTTAACTCTAATTAATTTTAAGTTACTTTTTCCTCTAATTATTTTTGCTTTTATTTGACTGATAGGATCAAGCGGAACAGTTCTTTAGAAGTGGTCATACAAACAACTGGGCTGTTTTGGTAAGTATATATTATAATGGTATACCTTGCTATTATATATAATCATAACATAAATGTATTTATATAACTGGGATGGTATTATTCCTGCTTTTTTTGCAAACCCAATAGTATCTATGACTCTTTTCTTGCCAGTAGATATAGAGCTATATATAATCTTTAATCAAAAACTTGTTTTTATATTTAATGAGTATTCTTGGCTTTTTAGATTAGAAATTTTTCATTATTTGAAACAGTACTGTATTGGATATCCTTATCTATTTTTGTGAATATGACTGGTTTTCTCATTAGGATAAATTGCTAGGCATAAATGGTGAAGTCATGAAGCATACTTGCTTTCCAGAAAGGTTGTACTTCTATTTCCAAGTCAGCTTGCATTGTTGTTCCTTTATTGCTTCTTTTTACTTTGCATTGTTTTGATTCTTGTAAGATTTACCTATTGGCCAGTCTTTTTCTTTTGCCTTGGTACAAATTATCTTGGTACAAATTATCTTTTATTTATCTGAATTCATAAATTTGTATTAGTTACCCTGTATAGTTTTCTTTTTAGTGTGTGTGTGCGCGTATGCGTACATATGTACTTGGAAAATGTTTGGATAATAGCTTCACATCTGGGCTTTTATTTTATGACATTGATGTGATTAGAAGATACAATAAATTTTACTTAATGAAACATTTAACCATTCTTAAGCTCAGTAACCTAGATTTCAGATGAGAAATAGAGGGTAGGAAAGGATAATTATTGAGTGTTTCAACACAACTGTAGTTTTTATGATTTTCTCAATGTTTATACATTCGTTCAGACTTAATACAGTGAAATTTCAATAAATTATATTTTCTTAAATGACAAATCATGAAATCTGACCAGAAACAAATTAAAAGCATTAAAAATGAATTTCTTTCAGTGCTATATAATTCAGATTTATGAAAATGTGACCTCACCCACACCACAGTTCAATTAATTTTGTGTTAATTCTTGACTAGGTGATCTCAGGTCTGTGAAATGCCCCTTTGCTCTTGTAATATAACTGAGTAAAGTGTTCCCACTAGAGGGAGATAGAAAGTTAGAGTCCATTTTGGTCTTTGAATAAAACAGAACATGTAATAAAAAAGATTATAAAGATAATCCATAATGATAGCTAAAAAATACAATAAGGAAGGGTAGAAATTGAAAAGCTGTTGTATTCTTTGACCCACATTTTATGGTAACACTGTTAGCAGTTCATTGCATATCTTTTTAGGAATTTCCAGTACATATGCTCATATTTGTACATTTGTGTCTAACCCCCTCCCTCCATGCCATATGTTTTTTTTTTTTTTTTTTTTTTTTTTTTTTTTTTTTTTTTTTTTTTTTTTT
>PVHY01011119.1:0-36945 GCA_004024945.1 Uropsilus gracilis | reverse complement strand
GAGGCAGTTTCTTAGTTTAAATCTCATAAATTCTTTAAGAGATGAGATAAGCCTTTTGGGTATGGTGAAGTACACTGAATATATTGTTTTTTATTATGACAAGTTCAATTATATTTTATACTACTATTACTCACATTAGGGAATCTACAGATTCCTTGGATAGTGCTTTTGCTTCTGGCTTTTTGATTCTGATTCTTGTCAGTACAGGCAACACTGAAATGAATATACTTAAATACATAATTTTTGCATACTAAAATGAGCAATTAAAAGATTAAGTACATTTTCATAGTTGATGTGATATGTTACAAATTACCCTCTCAAAAGTTTTATATTAGTTTATATGCCCATCAGTAGGCTATGGATACTCATTTCCTCACACCCATACCAGTACTGAGAACTATCAGGCTGATGGGGACTTAACCAGTTAACTTTGTGTTTTTTAAATTGTGCAGAAGCTGAGCATATTCAGGAGTTTTTTGTCCATTTATAAAGCTTTGCTATGAATGTGCGGTCTCATTCTTAAACCATTTTTTTTTTTTTTTTTTTTTTGAGACTAGGTCTTGCTATTTTTGCCCGTGGAACCACAGGCTCTCGTTGCCCGGGGTACCACAGACTCAAGCAATCCCCAGCCTCAACTTCCCAGGTAGCTGGGATTACAGGCGCGCACCACCACGCCCAGCTATTTTTTTTGGAACTAGGTCTCGCTAAGGGCCCCAGCAGGACTCGAACCGCGATCCCTAGCCCCGGCCGCTTCATAGGCTGAAGCTTACAAGCACGAGCCACCGTGCCCGGCCGTAAACCATTTTCTCAAAATTGAGTTTTTCAATATTTTCTTAGTGAGTTACAATTTTATATTTCAAGTATTCATTTCTGTTAGAATTTTATGTGTTTTTGACCTGAAATTTTACATTTTTATGTAGTCAAAAAGTCTTTTCCTTATTGAATTTCAGGTTGAAAATACATTTTAAAGAAAAGTATATATTTTTCTGTTTGCATGCACAAGAACATTTATCCTAATATCAAAATTGATTTTATCTACTATCAACAGAGATACATAGTAGCAGGTCATAGAGTTTTAATGGGTGTACTACAGCTTGACCTGGACCTTTCTTTTACTTCTTTTAGAATGGATTCTCAAGAGGGCTGCTTTTTGAGATAGTGTTAAATTTTTCTGGTATTTTTGGTATCTTTAGGAATCTATTTCTTTTTTTAAGTGTAAAATTTACTTGAATTGTGTATAGTTTTCTGTTCACTTCAACAGCTTCTTTATTATATAGTCTCTTGTGTGCTTTTAAAACTGCTTCCAGGTTATGTTCTAGTCTCTATCTTACATTTTTCACAACTAAAATTAGGGAGCAATCCAGAGTAAGGGGACTGTTATATAAAGCTCAAGGTAACTAATTTTCTCTTTGATGAAGAGATTGCAAGCACTGTTTTTGATTCTAAAGGATTTATTCTTTTAGATATAGGAACATATAGAATCACAATAATTGAGAGCAGCTAAGTTGGTTTAGCATTTGTTTACATTCCCCAAAGATTTGGTTTCTTTTCAGTTGCTTGGCCTTTTTCATTTAATATTAGTTATGAAGCACCTCTCAGAGATTGATTTTATTGACAAGTCTTGAGTCTGAATTATGCTGTACTCTTTGTTTTTTTAGGTACATTTATATTACTTAGAAGGAAATAACTCAGTGACACTGTAGTTTATTTTGACTCATAAAAATAATATCTTTGTTTTAATACTTTAGGTGTGTACATCGCGATTCTGGTTTAATTATCGACATGTTGCAAATACTCTTTCCGTTTATAGAAGTGTGAAGAGGCTAGGTATTCCTGACAGGTAAGAAATTTTAATAAAGCGTAACTCTGAACTTCAGTGGAAAATCATCTTTAGATGGTTGTTATTTTATTTCTATCTTTGAATTGCTTTTGGAAAAAGAGCCTGAAACTTTTGTTGTTAAAGCATAGCATTATGTATAAAGTATTAAGAGTATATAATTGAAAACTATATAAAACAACATTGAGATGTAAAGATTTGATAAGTATAATTATTTTGTGCCACTTAGTTGTTAAGTACCTCAGCCAGGGCTTTTATTTTTATTTTTTATTTTATTTATTTTTATGTAAAGTTTTTCCTTCCTTCCTTCCTTCCTTCCTTCCTTCCTTCCTTCCTTCCTTCCTTCCTTCCTTCCTTCCTTCCTTCCTTCCTTCCTTCCTTCCTTCCTTCTTCCTTCCTTCCTTCCTCCCTCCCTCCCTCCCTCCCTCCATCCCTCCATCCCTCCCTCCTTTCCTCCTTCCTTCCCTCCCTCCTTCCCTCCCTCCTTCCCTTCCCTCAATTTCCTCTTTCATTGCCAGTTGTTGGTCACTTTTTAGCTCATTAGATTCTTCCTTCTTTTTCTTGGAGCAATGTCCTTTTCCCTGGTAAGGACATGTTTTCCTGAAACATAGTGACCTGTGCTTAGTTTTCCAGGTGTATCTTTGTTGTGAGTAGCCAGTTTGAGCATATTTGGATCTTTTCCGTGCCTCTTCTTCCTGGCTGTCTTTCCCACCCAGTTTCTGTCACATTTTGCTGCTGCTTCACTTTATAGTTCTAGTCTTTGGCATTGAGAACCTTTCTCCCAGTTGTCCATAGAAAAGTTTCTTAATGGGGCATTGGCAGATGGTTGGTCTGACTTGTCGCAGGGCTGGTGCCCTGTCTCTGTGGCCTTCTTCTCCCTGTGGAATGGGAGGGCGCCTCTGAGTTGAGAATTCTGTTCTCATCTGTGGAGATGTTGTAGTTGTATTTCTGAGACAAGTTGTCACTATAGTTGATCTCACAGCTCTGTGTCCTGTGGATCCGAAAGGATCTTTTGTCCCAGGCCTTAGTTCTTTTTCCTCACCTCCAGCTTCATGTGTATCTACAGTTGAATTAGTGATTTTGTTGTTCTTGATGAGAATTGACTGGATTTGGATTTGGAGTAAACCAGAGGAGGTGACTCACCTCCCCCCCCACCCCCCCAACCCAAAGGGAGTTGCAAAGGAGGGCAGAGCCTCCAGAGGCATGGTTGGCATGGTTGGCCCTACCACAGCCAGGGTGTTTAATTGTGGGTAACAGAAGGCAATTTTGATTGATTAAAGTAAAAAAGAATTTGTTGAAAGTACATGGACTAGCTCCCCAAGTTGCTGAGAAGGCTGTAGCTTTAGATAATTGGAAACAAGAATGTCTAGATAGCAGGAGATACATATGTAAAAATTGTGGGATAAAACCAGTCCAGTGGCAAAAATGAAGACATAGATTATGGAATGCTAGCCCAACTCAGCCTGTTGCTTTTGGAAACTTAATCTTACTACTGCAGCTCCCTGCCAGCATCCAGATTTTCCTCTCTTAATGTCTTAATTTGGAGTGGTTGGTGAAGTGTCATACTGACAGTGTAGATTAAGTGCCCATATCCATGCTGAAAGGGCATGGGAGACAAGCTCTGCCTTTTGCAGAGACTCATGAAGTGGGATTTTCCTAATTAGAATGAGGGAGTTCAGGGAGGAGGCAGAACACCCCAACCTCTCACCCAGATACATATCCTGTACATTTGGTGTGTTGGCTGTGATGGATTTGTTTTTACTGCTACCAAGGCAGTTATAGCAGGAAATTGCAGTCAATTCCATTATTTAGGTTTGATTTCTGTAGTTCTATGCTCCTTTCTATTTGTGAGGCAGTGTGGAAAGAGCTTTGCAGTCAGATGGATCTGAGTTTGAAATCTGACTTTAGTGATGATTTTGGTTAAGTTCATTTGCTTTACTATGCCTGTTTTCTCATCCATTACTTGGTGATAATAAAACATTTGCAGGATTCATGTACTTGAAAACAAATAGAGATGTGTAAAGTGCTATAGAAGCATAAAGGAAGCAGTGAATCAGGCAGGAAACAAAGTTATATTCTTTGTAAAATAGATTGTTTTAGCTTGAGAAACTGACAAAAGTATAATTTAATTCCTGTTTTTCATCTGCAAATTAAGGCAACTCAATAATATTACCGTTAAGAAAAGCACATTAAATTGAGTCTGAGAATGGATGATTTGTTATCTTAAGGATTTGGGTATTATTTTTGCAATTATCCATTTATTATAATTTGTCAATTGGTTCCTGTTAGGTAATTCTGTGTGCTTAGTCCTTTTTTTTTTTTTTTTTTTTTTATTTAACTGACCTCATAGTTGGACTTTAAACATTTAGTGACATAAACCATTTATTATCTAACAAATAGAAACAATAATAGAAAGAATTCTGCTGGGTTTTTAGTCTATTATGGTGAATACAGTTCTTGTTAATGACTTTTGCCTCTTTATTCCTACCTGGTATAAGATATAAAAATACTTTTTATTTTAGATATAAAAATACAGTTTTAAGTAGACTTTTAATCAAAAAGTAACATCATTAGGAATATTTTTAAACTTTGATTTTTAAAATACTTTTGGGTTTTTTCTTAAGTTTTGTCATATTCCAGTAATGAATTCTGAGAAAAATGATTGTTTATGACATTTAATTAAAATTATAAGAAGAATAGAAGAATTGTGTTTTTTAATAATTGGTTTTCTTTTTTATATGAGCATTTTATCTTTGTTTTGAAGTGTAAATGTTTGCATTTAGTTTTTCTGTATGCTCAATAAATAATTACTTTATGTCATAGATCATTTACTAAAATATGTGACACAGGTGATTGCTTTTGTTTTGGAAGTTCACACTAATTCTGTAGATCTTGATTGACAAATGATATTAATTTACTACTCGTTTTAATTTCTTATCTTCTCAATATATTTCATATAATTCAGCCATATTGAATTATTATCACTGCCTGGAATAGTGCCTGTAATTCCTGCTCACTGCTATCTAAACCTGGTTTCGATTCTGAATTACTAGTGGCATACATTAAAAACAAAAGTTCTTTTTGGCTCTACCTCTAAAGTGTGTAATTCACTATCTCTTGTAGTGATGCCAAGACATCAGCTCTGTATGTGATTCAGATGTACAACCAAGTGTGGAGAACACAGCTTTAACTTTTACCTGGTTTTCCAAAATCAAAACTTTATTTTAGTTTCCTTCCTTCAAATCTCCTGACCCCTTCTATGCCTCTGTGGTGTATTCTACTATAGCATTTCTAATTTTATGGTTATAAAGTAACTATACTATATTTTCCTAATTATACTATAGAATGTAAAGTCCTTGAGAGGAACAAGGATTTTATTCCTATTTCATTCTGCAATTTCAGCATTTAGCATAGTGCTTGGTATAAGTAGGTGCTCAAAAATATTAGACAAATAATGGAAATACTTTATCCATTCCCAAAAGCAAGCACAAATTTGTACTTTAAATATATAGACATTTCTGTCTCCGGAATATGTTAACCTAGTTTTTAACAAATGTTAATCTGATATTAAAACCATTTTAATAAATAGGCTGCCACAATTTTATAATGCTATTTCAAACTATTGAGTTAGGGAAAGGAAACTGTAATGCTTATGGGGGAAAACTAAGACATTCTCATAAGATCCTCATAATCACTCTCCAGTTGGACTATTATCATTTTCATACCTATATTCTTTGAGGGACAAATGTCTTAGATTTTGTGCCCATGTTGTCTCTGTCTTTACCTAGCCCGAAAGATTTTTGTTTTCACTTGCCTGGTTTTAGTGTCATGAAACATTAGAAAATATTATGCCTTAAAATAATTGTTTGGGCTGAATTTCTGTTTAGCTGCTTCCAAATATAAGTAAGATGATCTACAAAAAAGGTCTTAGGATTTAGGGAAAAGTTTTTTTCATCTGGTAGTAATGCCAATTACTCTTCTCTGAGCACTTGATGAAGTGGTTTACATAGGATTAGTGACATGTTATATGAACAATATACATGTGTTTAAGACAAAAATTCTCATGTTGATGCTGTGAGAGGCACATAGGATGTAGACTGATTGAAGGAATGTAGAATTAAAGGTCCTTTTTTCCAGTACTCTGAGGAGTAAGTAGATGTACTTAGTATTGATTTTGGGGATAATTCTCCTACCCTTGCCTTTCATTCCCTGCTGTGAACATAAGATTAAGATTATGGAAATAAATGTGTACATAATTTTTCTTAAATTATGATATACTATTACTTGATTTACTCCATGTAGACTGCAGGTCGGATGGATGTGAGTTCTGTAATAATTGATGCCAGATGAATACTTTTGTAGTTAAATAGCTTTCTTACACAATTTTTTCCTTACTCTTTATTTGTCATGCAATAATTTAATATTCATATTTAAACCTTTCATTCTTCATTTCTTCTTATTCAGAAACTTAGAGTGTTTAAAAAAAATAAGATTCTAATGTCTTATACTAGTACTCAAGGCTTTTTGCAATCTGGTTCCAAATCTGATATTCTGATACTTTATACTCTGGCTAATTCCTTCTTGTAAATCCCTCTACTGCCTCTGTTTATTGCCTTATATTGGTTCCTCATCTGTATTTCTTTCTTTTATCCTATTTAATTTTCCTGTGACCATATTTGGTTTATGCATTCTAAAGCTTTCTTGTTCCTTGTATAGTAGTTTTTTTAAAAATATATTCTTTCATAGTGCATTTTTTATGTACTAGTTTTATTTCTTCAAAGCTGCTTTGATACAGTGTTTGTATTCCTTATAATTCTTTTCTTTGATATATTGTATAGAGTTGAATGAATGAATGAATAATATGCTACACACCCTCAGCTAAGTGGAGCCTCATTGGTCTAAGGAAGGAAAATATTGGGTAGGAAGGAAATATTGATGAATACTGCTAATTTATGTTCACTTTAATGTTATTCTCAAATACCACAGAGCTAAATATCTTCTCAGTTGATTTTATAAACTCAACTAATCCATTTGTGGGATGATCTTATCCAGGAACTTTGCATCTATTTCTCTCTATCAAGAAGGCCATAAGAGTTTTGCATAGGATAAATCAACTTTGACTCACTTATTTCCTACTCTCCCACTAGAAAATTCCCTCAGGATGTCCTTTATTTTGAATCCTATCCCATTACATTTATTTTACAAGTAATAAATACTAAAATTCCAATGTGAATTCACTAATATTTTATAAATTAAAGAAAAAGTCACTAGTTACCTATAATTGATGTTTCGAAAATCATGTTGGTGAAATAGCTTTTGACTATTTTATACAACTGTGGATTAGGCCTTAACTACAAAAAGGCATTTTCTATATAAATTTACTTTTATGTTTTCTTACATAGTTGTTCGTTTTTGTACAATATTTGATTTCTCCTCTCAGGTGTAATCCCATAGTTCTCCCATGACCGTGTCACCTGTGAACCATTACCATAGTTTCTTCCCCTCTTCCCTCCCTGGTTTTGACTCCTTTTTCTTCCTCTTTCAGAGAGGAGCCCTGTATGTCTCAGTTTTGTGGTTTGCCTGTAGATTTGAACTACAGGGGCATTTTCTAGCATGGAGCATTAATGTTTCAGGTATTTTCAGGAATTTTCCTATATAACTTCTTTTTTGTATAATTTTCTTATGTAGTTTGGAGAAGGGCATGGCCATTACAGTTCCTTCAAACTGCTATGACCTTTTCTCTAATAAGGTCAGCCAAATGCACCTCTATTTCTGGTTTTCTCCCCCTTTACCACCCACTGTAATTCAGATATTATGTTAACAGTTTTACTATGATTTACTTCATTTATTCCTTGGGGTTTTTGTTAAAGATTTTTTCCCCCATCTTACATTAAAGATTTGAATGATTAAATACTTGTGTAGTTACTGCAGATCCATTTAAGGAACTTGGATTCCGGTCTCATCTTAGAACCTAAGCTGTCTCCACTGTAAGAAATTTGCAGTAGTTATTATTTCTGTAATAAATAGTTATGTAACATTTACAGTTAGAGAACTCTTAATATGTATTATCTCATTTTATTCTTATGATAGTCCTAGAAAAGTTCATGTAACTTTGCAGATTTAATACTTTCTTAAATTCTAAAACATATAGCTTTGTGTTTGGTGTAATACTGGGATTTTGTGAAAATAGCTAATATTTATTTAATAAATAATGAATAACTACTATTTTTCCACTTTCTTGAATTTTTTTACTCTTGATTAAATCTTCCTTATTTCCTGTTTCATGCACTTCATGCTTCATCATGCTTTGTAGCTGTAATTCATGCTTCTGTACTTCAACAGCTTTCAGCTGTTTATTCCCTGTCGGTAGTCTCTTTCCCCAT
The DNA here is from genome assembly GCA_004024945.1 of Uropsilus gracilis. Classification (NCBI taxonomy): domain Eukaryota; kingdom Metazoa; phylum Chordata; class Mammalia; order Eulipotyphla; family Talpidae; genus Uropsilus; species Uropsilus gracilis. Next base: position 28,725 of record PVHY01011119.1, on the reverse strand, counting down.
CCAACTCATCCCACACACAGCTGTTGGAACCATCTTTCTCAGACACTGCTTTCATCTTTTCACTCCCACCATCGAGAAACCGCAGCAATTCTGTTGTCTCTCTAAAAACTAAAATTTCCAACCAGCGTTCAGTCTTTAATTACTGCGTTGTTAATTCCAACTTAGCATGTTCACTTATTGATTTATTATGACATCTACCACATAATATTTAGACATTTGCAGTCCTTTCTTAGATGTCTCGTACTTTGCATCTTTTTTTTTTCTTGTTACTGTGTAGAACATTGTAAAGTGCTTATAGGGAAGGTATTGAGTGTTTTTTAAAAAACTTTTCTACGAATGTATATCATTTTCTAAATAATTAAATCTGTGTTAAAATTTTATTCCATTACCATTTTATTGCCTTTACTTTTTATGAACAAAAGGATGGAAACGAAAAGGAGGTGCTTTGCAAATAATTTGCAATATGCTATCACAGTTGTCAGGATAATGTTAAGTCAGGTCTTTGAATGGTCTTCTTGTCTCCTGTCACTTCCTAACAGTTTCTTCTCATATAGTCTATAAAAATATAAATAATAGTATTTGAATATGGATGCTTACATATTCTGAACAAGCTGTCATTTTAATTTTGCACTGGCAACTTATCTGTCTGCCACTCCACATGAAGTGCATATAACATCTTAAATAGGGAAACATTTAAAGTAATTACATTTAAATGTACTCTGAGGAGAATAGTAACAAAGGGTAAAAGGTGTCTTTTGGCAACTGCCTTCTTGCTCTTATTTTAGATCATAAGACCAGTTTGCAAGATGAAAGTCCTGAAAGGTTTCATGGAACAGAGAAGGTATTTATTAAATTATAAATAGGTGGAAATATTGAAATGTTAAAGAAGCTAAAGAAGCTTATTCCTTAATCATTCCACCATGTCTTCATTACTGACACTACCCTCATACTTAGTAACTTAATTTCATAAACATTGTTTTTAGAGGCATCTTGGCTCTTCTTGGGTCTTGTTCTTCCATTAATTTTAGAATCAACCTGTCCAGTTCTTAAAACCCTTTAGGGATTTTAATTTGCATTGTGGTAAGGTATAGAGCTCCATTTAATTATCTATCTAACAGCTTTCACTAAGTTTTACAACCTTTACTTTTCTCCATAAGCATCTTTAGTAGAATTCTTAGTTGTCTTATTTTTTTTTGGTGTTGTTGATACTGTGAATGGCACCTCTAAAAATATGTATTTTATTCACTTGATCATATTTTTGGTTTTTGCACGTTGTTCTAGCAACTTGGTAAATTTTTACTATTTTGAATAATTTGACTCTAAATTCCCTTTTATTAACATAAAATTTACAATAATAATTTCCATCCTTTCTAATTTTTGTATTGTTATTTTTTTTCTAACCTCCAAAAACTTTGCATATTTGAAAATTTTGAGATACAGGTTGTCACCAAACACCTTAAATGTAGTAGACCAGTGAAATCTCTTATTTTACACGTGGGAGAAATGTGTTCCTGAAAGGTAATGTTTACCATCAAAACGGTTACGGCACGTTTAATGCTAGAATCCCTGTATATTGATTATATTGTGCTGTGTTGCCCAATTCATCAGTATAAATAAATGAAATATTGAAAATTGAAAAAATAAGTGAAAGTGTTATGGGGGGGGATAGGGACACCCCCGTTTAAATTACTTTTTTCTATGGGTTCTTCCGCCTGTGTGCAGCAGCTACTCAGATATCAAATCTTAACGACCAGGAGAGACAAGAGGTTTATTTCCAGATACGAAAAAAACAAACTGAAAGAGTCCACACCCTCACAAGTGTTTCAGATAGAATAGAGCCCCACTTCTGCTCCTCAAGAAGCTTTGTGGGGTTTACCTCAGTCTTTAGGGCACTTCTGGTTAAAAATGCCAGACTGTGACCTTGACTCCCAATCCTGTCGCTCCATTGGCACCAGATGAATCCAACTAACACAGGTGGGGCTCAGGCAGGTCTCCCCAAGGCAGGCCTGTCCCATAGTGTCACCATGGCTCCGCACTTCACCAGGGTCACCTCTCCTCCGCCTTCACACAGCTTTTGATCCTCAGGAACCTAGTGCTGGGGAGGTGAGGAAGCTCCAGAGGACTCAGCTCCTGGGTCCTTCTCCTGAGGCCCAAAACCTCATGCCTGATGCCAATCTCCAGGCTCTCTCGCTCTGACTCCACTCTCCACCCCTCTCCAAAATTGTGTGTATACCACACTCCACCTTCCCTCTTTTATCCTTCTCCTTGCTCCCCATTCACAATCACCCCCTTGGTGTCTGCACCTCCCTTTCCCCTCTGCGCCTGCCTTTGGAATCCCCACCTCAGGACCCTGCATTACATAATCCCAAGTCTGCCCTGGTAATCACTTTACTGTAAAAAGGGGAACTGGCCTCAGGCTAGTCTGACTCTGTCTTTCAGATGCAAATGACAGCAATGCCCACATTTCTTTCTCAATGTAAGGAACTGGGTTCATCTTTGGGTCCCGGCTTGAAAGTGGGTGACCCAAAGGGACTTTTTGACTTAACTTAAAACACGTACAGACTTGACTTTAAACACCTACAGACCTGTTTCTCTCACTCTGAAGCAGGCTCCAAACAGTTAAATAGCAATTTATCTTTACCTTGAACTAGCCATACCTATCTGCCTGCTTCTTTCTACAAGCAGGCTGCAAACTGTTTATTAGCATTTACACTGTACCTTTACCATTGATATGCAAACATCAGCTACTAGCTTCTTTCTGCTTTCTTTCCCTCTTTCAGATATAAAAAGAAAAACTTTAAAACACAGTTTAAACGTGCCACTCATGGGTTCTTTCCACCATCCCCAGCCTTCTCAACCAAAATACCAAACCAATCCAAGACTATCAGTGCAGACTAATTTATTTCTAACAAAGTGATTTCTAATTATCCTAATAACTACACAAGAAACATGTAAGGAAAACTCCAATTACTTTAACATTGTCCAAAACCTTTTTCAGCATTGTCCAAAGTCCTTTCCCAGATTGCCCAAAAATCCTCAGTCTCTCAGTCCTGATCATCTCACCAATGTCCAGTCAGAGTCCATCTCCAGACACTTGAAGGCATGTTCCTTTGGCTGCTCCCTTGAATTGCTCCTCCTTGTCTTCCACGCTGTGTTCTCCTTGTCACCTTCAGGTAGCAGGAACTTCATGGTACATGAAGTACTTCATGGTACTTCAGCCAAGTTCACTTTCTTTTCAGGCCTGTCTTGCACAGTCTCTTGCAGACACAAGTTAAACTCAGCAAAACAAACTTCCACATGGAGTTTAAATCTGCAAACTCCTTAACTACATTCAGCACACACGCTGCCAGTATGGGCCAGCCAAAGGCTATAGGCCCCCAGACCTGGCTATGTCCATGTGGCTCACATCTTTACAAGATGACCAATTCCCATTTCTCCTCCATTGAGCCTCTCTCTCTATCTGATCTCCATATTGCCTCTGAATCAGAATTCCGAATCTGAAATCCTTCTCTTTGTTTCCACGCCAGCCCTTTATATATCCTAATTTCCCACCTTCCAGGAAACCTGTTTCACCTTGACCATTTCACTTCTTTCTCCCCCAGCCTCTCCCTGAAAGGAAATTCCAACCAAAGTCATTCTCACATTTTAGCATACCTGCCCTTGAAATCTGCAATCTTAAACAGGAGACAATGGGGGGGGGGGCAACACACCCTATCAGGCTTGTTGATATGTTATAAAGTTGATGTTTGCATAATAGTTTAATATAATTTACTATATAAAAATCTAATAACCTTACCAAATGTCACTAACCTAACTTCAGAGCTTTTTCATGTAATAAGCTCTTTCTGGATCTGTCCGTCTGTTTGAATTTGAAGCTATCTCAGAAAATCATTTTTATTTCTACTTGGTCCCTCTGATGAAGTAAAGCTATTGGTGATGTCTTACATCTAGTAGTTATGACAGAATGAATGATAAGTGTGGTGTTTGTGACAGTCTTATTAAAGATTCTTGTTGAATGATTGATTTATGATAAATTATAAACCAATTTACAATTCAGGTGTTTTCAAGGCTTGTATAAGACTTGTGTAAGAACATCACAATGTGCTTATTAAGAAGTAATCTATAGAGTCAGTACAATTCCTGACAAAATTCCAATGACATTTTTATTTTTTACAGAAATAGGAAAAAAACCTCAAATTTTTTATGAAATTACTAAGACTTCAAATAATCAACACAATCCTGAAAAAGAAAGACAAAGGTGGAAGTATTGCACATTTTATAAATTGATTATCCATCTGTTTATATATATGAAAAATGTTTATATTTTAACCCCTTGGTTACTGGCTCCTGACAGGTCAAAGAAGAAATTCAGGGAACCATGTTATTGAAACAGGGCGACCATGAAGGGACTTTCTGACTTTAATACATATAGGCCTGCTTCTCTCTCTGGAGCAGGCTACTAGCAGTTCCTTTGCAATTACCTTTAACTTTAACTGGATACACCTATCTTCCTGCTTCTGTCTAAGGCTACACACTGTTCATTAGCATTTACACTGATCACCTTTACCATTGATATGCAAAAGCCAGCCAGCTGCTTCTCAACTCCCAGTTCCAAAAACTGCAGACAAGAAAAACTTAGAAACACAGTTTAAACTCTTGTGGGTTCTTTCCACCATCCCCAGCCTTCTCAACCAAAATACCAAACCAATGTAAGACTGTCAGTGCAGACTAATTTATTTCTAACAAAGTGATTTCCTAATTATCCTAATAACTACAAAAGAAGCACGTAAGACTCAGATTACTTTAACATTGTCCAAAACCTTTTTCAGCATTGTCCAAAGTCCTTTCACAGATTGCCCAAAAATCCTCAGTCTCTCAGTCCTGATATTCTCACCAATATCCAGTCAGAGTTCATCTCCAGACATGTGAAGACACGTTCCTTTGGCTGCTCCCTTGGCTTGCTCCTCCTTGTCTTCCACGCTGTGTTCTCCTTGTCTTCCAGGTAGCAGGAACTCCATGGTGCCTGACCAGCAAAGTTCACTTTCTTTTCAGGCCTAACTTTTGCATGGCCTCTTCCAGACACAAGTTAAACTCAGCAAAACAAACTCCAACATGGAGTTTAAATCTGCAAACTCCTTAACTACATTTAGCACACATGCGGCTAGCCCAGGTCAGCCAAGGGCTGCAGGCCCCCGGTAGCTTTTGGCCAAGTCCACATGGCTCACATCTTTACTCTACAAGGTGGCTGATTCCCATCTCTTCTCCATTGAATCTCTCTATCCGATCTCCATATTGGCCTCCGAATCCTTCTCTTTTGTTTGCACACCCTTTATATATCCTGATTTCCCACCTTCCAGGAAACCTGTTCACCTTCCTCCCTCCTGCATCTCCCTGAAGGGAAATTCCAACTAAGGTCATTCTCACATTTTAGCATCTGTCCTTGAAATGTGCAAATCTTAAACAGGAGACAGTGGGGGGGGGATAGCACACCCTATCATTATGAGTGGTCTACCCACCCTGATGTAGGTCTTAACTATTTCTTCAGTGTTTGACATACATAATAACAAGACCATTTCCCTCCTTCCCAACAGATTTTTCTAAAAAAAAAAAAAATGTTTTTTCTAAAAAAAAAACAACCTCTTTTTTGAGAAGTTTTTACATTTTTCATATTGATTATCTTAAAAATCTATAACAACCTGATCAGGACATCCTATTTAGATTAGGAAAAAAATCTTAACAGTTTCAGTATTTTTTAATCTAAAAAAGTAAGGAGGTTATGCTTACCGATATTTATTATACATAAATATTCAAACTAACAATATAACTTACAAATGGCTTACATATGACTTACAGAATAAATAGTAGTGGTAGGTTTATATGGGTGAATCTTCTGTTGTTTTTATTTAATAGGAGTGTGTGATTTAAAAAATTGGAAAAATAATTATAAACAACCATGGTATAATTAAATTTTCTCTAAAATTTCAATACTTGTTTTTTTCCTTTCTGTTGAGAGAAGACCATGTTTCCATATGTTTTGCTGTATGATGTGGCTATTTCAGGGCCTTGAATAAAATGCCATATAGTTGAGTCATGCATCATCTGATATGGTAGTACAGGTTAATCAAACTGAAAAATATCACATTTTTGTATTGATTGGATATATTTGAGAGGTTTGGTCTTAATTTGAATATTTTGATAAGGCAAAAAACAACTTCCTGTCATTACTTATAGGAGAGTCTTTAATGTAGATTTTTTTTTTTAAATCTAGATTCCAGTAATGATTGAGTCTAAGTTACTCAGTGAAGATTTAAATAGCTGTTGTGATGTTAATCCGATATGCAAGTAAAAGACTATAAGGAGTTTGACACAGGCTTAGTTAAATGTAAGATCTGATCTCCTGCATAATAAGCAAAGCCTGAAAGTCGTGAACTGCATTTTGTACATATTTCTATGAAGAGACATTTTCTATACATCTATGGATGTCAAAATATTGAAAAAATGAAAATGTAGAAATATCGCTTATTCAGTACAGTAGCAGTTACTTAATTTTAGCAAAATAACAGCATCTTTCAAATGGAATTAATATATATGTAATATATATTTATGAGACTAGGTCTTGCTATGTTTCCTAGGGTTGTGAACCTGCATACTCCAGTGATCCCTAGCCAGGCTTTTTTTTGTTTTGTTTTGTTTTTTTTTTAAGAGAGTAGGTTTTGCTATGTTGCACAGGGTTTTCTGGAACCCGTGAACTGAAGTGATACCTAACCTCAGCCTCCCACGTAGCTGGGTTTACAGGTGCAGGCCACCACGCCCAGCAGAATTAATATTCTTTAGAATATTATTACCTTGATCCTTTTGTTGGATTTTAATATTTTAAGAGAACTTAACTTATGATTTTGTCTTTATATTTTTATAAGAGCTATAAACTTAGTTCATATATATTTAAATCTCTTACAAATAATTTAACACCTGAAGCAAGTGAAAATTTTTTTTATCAGAAAAAGGTTTGAACATTTCTTAAGTTTCAGAAATGGTGAATCATATTATGTAGATGGGTTTCAAAACCATTGTGAATCATATTATGTAGATGGGTTTCAAAACCATCTATTCTAAATCTCAACCTAATTTTCATTTATTATCCACAAATTAATAATTTATGAAATGTCGATTTATGTTAGCTGAGGGTTCTACTATTTTGATTGTTAAATTATCTGTAGGAAAAATGTTGATGGAATTTAAAATATTAATCTGAAATTCTATATTATCATAGTAACATTGTATACATATGAAATCATTTCATTTTAGAGAGTGAAATTAATCTTAAATGAAAAATATGACCTAAAGGAATCTCAATTTTTATATTGAGATTTGGAGGTCAGCTCAGAGTTACTTATTAGTGGCTTGTAACAGAAAAAGAGATGATTGATGCAACTTACGTAATGTGTTAATAATGGAAGTTAAGTAGTAGTGTAGTGTAAATGAATCTTTTTGAGTTATTAAAAAAAGGGGAAATGAAAATATATGGTTTTCCAGTATAAGGGGAAATTTGTAGAGTGTCCATTCTGTGAGTATGAATAGTAACAGCTGAAGATTTGATCTTTGAATGTGGCAGGGTTGGAACCTTTTCAAAATAGATATCTAGCCAATTTTTAGGAAAAATCATGATGCTTCAGTTTTGAACTTTAATATTTTTGGAACATAGCAGTAGAACAATTTCTTCTTGCTATCTTCTGCCAACTAATTCTGTATACCCCATTAATTTTCTCCATATGTTTGGAAAGCTCAAGTATATGGTAATATAAGGAATTGCTTGACTCATGTTCACCTGTTTTTATGATAAGGTCAAGATGAGAGTTATTTAAGGGAGATTTTGCCATTTTCTCTCAAAATATATGAAAAATTGTTTCATTCACTCAGTGAATGCTTATTGAATACTTACTATATCCCAGGCTGTATTACTAAGCCGGAGTAGTACACTGGTCAACAGGACAGATAGAACCTCTGCCCTCAGAGAGCTTATGTTTTTGTGGGAGTGATAACAGGAAGCCAAAGAACCATCAGCTTCATAAATGATCTGTAGAAAATAAAGCATTCTGTAAAGACTTTCTGAGACTGGAATGATATAAGATTTGGGAGGTAAAAGTCTAAATAATGGTGGGAGGTGTTGAGTCTAAAGCACTTAGAGTGGGAGAATCAGAAAGAAAAAAACACGATGGGGAAGGAACTTAGTGAACCTGGATAGAAGAGGGTGAAGTTAGAAAGAATAGACAGTCTGCATTAATTGAGCCTTTTACCGCGTGAAGAGTTCAAATTTTCCTCTAATTTGGGGAATCTTTGAAAGGGTTTATGTGACTTATTTGTGGATGTAACTTATTTAAGGACGATTGCTTTGGTAACTATGAGGGGAATGAACTGTAAAAGGGTAAGAGTTGAAGCAGGAAGCCAAGCAGAGAGCTGTCTATTCCAGCAACTAGGTGAAAGATGATGGTGGCTAGTATTAAGGGGGATGAAAGAACTAGTGAAGTGTGATTGGGTTGGAGATGTAAGACAGTGATACATAGGTTGTACTGACTGATGGATTGCTTGTTTTCATATTTAACATTTGCAATGCTGAAAGTTAAATTCCTTATAATATCATAGTTTCCATTTCCTCTGCAAGTCTTAAGAATGTCAAAAGTGTTTGGGGAGGACAGTGGAACTCCTTTCTCTTTCCTTAGCTATTTGGCATAAAACAATATTCTGTTGGGATAAAAGTTAAGTTATTATTAGTAATTTCAAGTTCTGCTTGATGAATTCATGCCAGATTGTTTCACTTTCTCTAATACTAAAACTACTTAAAAATGTGGAAAAATAAGGCTCTTAAATATGAATTCACGTTTTTCTTATTTTTAATGAAAAAATGCATAGTGACTATATGATATAAATAAAATGTATCTAACAAAAACCTTTTTGTTTTAAATTTACTTACTCTAGTTTTTTCCCCCAGTCACATTGTGCTGATGCTTGCAGATGATATGGCATGCAACCCTAGAAATCCCAAACCAGCTACAGTGTTTAGTCATAAGAATATGGAACTAAATGTATATGGAGATGATGTAGAAGTGGATTACAGAAGCTATGAGGTAAATAATTTTATATAGCAACATTTTCAAAATATAGTTATGATTAGTTTTAAGCTCTAAAATAGTGGTAGAACAAGGGTCTTTTTCTTTAAACTTTGTACAGTTTTGTTATAATTCTGTCTCTAGGGTTCATGTTACGGAAAGTATAGATGAGTAAAACTATTACAACATAATTTTATGCATCTAGGACTAGAACTACTTCTTATTCATTTCTTTATTAGTTTTAATGGTTTTCTTGTATCTGCTTTATTTTACAGTAAATGTGTTATTTATTTTTCATATTTGATATAACATTTTATGTTTTGCATTTATAGTAAATATATTAATTGTGGAAAAATTTAAATGAGAAAAAAAAATTTACCCATTTCCACTACTCAGATACATACTTTTAATATGCTTCCAGTTTTTTATGTATTTATGATTAAAAATGAAAATATGAAATTACAAAAGTGGTATGTTTTCTTCCTTTGAAACTTTATTTTAAATTTAATACATTATAAGTGTGTTTAAAAGTTGAAGTCTCCTTTCATGAGATTTTCCTTGGTTATCCTTCCCCTTTCACCATGCCTAAAAAAAGTAAGAAACAATAGCCTGTGTTCATGAACCTATTTTGAAGCAATTTTAAAAGCATCTTTATCTTCTCCCATGCTGTAAAATCCTTGAGGTCATGGCCAGTATCTTGTACATTTTACAACTGGCAAGTACCAGTAGCCTTTTAAAGTCATGCAAAAATGTTTATTCAATTTTTATGTGTGTGTAGACTTTCATTTGTTTATTTAGACATTATGAAATGTACTCCAAAGTTTTCTTGTTAGCCAGCAAGAGATTTTATTAAAACACTTAGCACTTTGATGTATGCTGAGGAAAATATAAATCAAACAGCTTATGCGCGTGCGCACACACGCACGCACGCACACACACACACACACACACACACACGTTTACATAAATAAAATGTAGGGAAAATAGAACCAGAAAATTGTAGTTCCTGCCTTTTAAATTTAGATTTGTGTTATATATGATTTAGCTGTTAACTTTAAATTAGCATGATACTATTTATAGCTGTAAATATACTTTCAAAGGAACTCTGAGGTCCAGAAACTCCAATTCAGGAAATCTGGTTTAGAGTATTATAATTTTTTTCACATGTTAAAGATACCACTAAAGATACTTAGGTCATAAAGTGCATTAAAATGTCAAAGACATATAACTTGGGTATTATTTGTGAACTGATTTTTATGATTTCATTTTTATGCTTTATATCTTTCACAATTCATCTGGAGATAACTAAGTAATTGCAGAGATTAACTGTATTCATTATAATGTATTATTTATATTTCTGATTTTTATATCTTAATAATGAATTGCCTGTGAAGATAGATGAATGAATAACTTTTAAGCTTTTGGTAATATTTTGCATAGTATTTAAAGTTTTAAATTTCAAATCAACTTTTCTCTATAGTAGTACTTATGTGTTCACTTATTATTTTTCTATAAAAGCAAAGTTATTGAGTTATTATTTAAATATCTGTTGTATATAAATTGAAAAATACATTTAATTGAATAATATTTCTCATTTGTCTTATTTTTATTTATCCTGAGTCATAGAGTAAGAAGAAGGAATGTTTTTAAAAGGAAAACAAATTCTCTAGTTTCCCCATGTTTTTCTGTTTTATCTGATATTTTTAGGTAACTGTGGAAAACTTTTTACGGGTGTTAACAGGGAGAATCCCACCTAGTACGCCTCGGTCAAAACGTCTTCTTTCTGATGACAGGAGTAATATTCTTATTTATATGACAGGTAACCTCAGCTTTTAGACATTTAATAATGGAATATATTGCAATTCTTTTCAAAAGAAATCTGCATGGAAAGAAATTTAAGTACTTGGAGTGATTTTTTTGTTAAAAAAATTAAATTCTTATATAGTTCTCTTTTTCATGATATGTAATAGCTTAAGGTAATATTTGGAAACATTTATGCTGTTTCTTATTTTTTTATCTTTACTTTTTCTACTTATTACCTAATAAAGCTTATTACCTTTTACGCAGTAGCTTGCTATCGTCTCTCTAATTTCAGTTTTGTCTCCTGTATTCTTCTTGCTAAAAGCTTTAACAGAAATTGCAAATCTGTTCCTTCTCTGCTTAAAACTTTTTAATCATTTTACATTGATTGGGTCTCATTTTAGTATGCATAATGATTACCTGGAAGAAGATAAGACCTTTTCCTAAAATTCTGATTTAACTTTGCAATGGAGTGGGGCTCATAAAACTGAAAATTAAGTATACTCCTTGGATGTGAGCTGTGATAGTCTTTCCATTAACCTTTCAGAAATATTGGTGATAAAATCCAAATATAATTTACTTGTATAAATTAGTTGTATAATTTAGTTGTGGCTCTGTCTGACACAGTCTTAGATTACATTTGTTTACACAGTGTCCAAATTACTATAGAACCATCTTTCACAGGAGTGTATGGTATGAATGATACATTTTATGATTGGCCTAAGACACATCTCTACATGGCAGTGTATGTGCTCCTCTTTGCACTACTGTATTAATCCATAGTTTCTGTTTTAGCATTTAACAGATTATTACTTTCTTATTTGGATAATTACTGGCTTCATTAGATTTTAATCTCCAAAATATCATTGATAATGTGTCTTTTATCCTTTTTTTGTCTTTAGTCATTAGTGGCCTGTCTTATAGTAGTATTCAGTTAAGTAAGTGTTACTCAAATGATAGCATTTTTTTCAGATGACTTTCCATTCAACCAGTGATGAAACAGGTGCAGAGTGTTTCTTAGATTTTGCATAGTAGGACAGTTACTGACACCTACTTAGTGGCTTTCTGTCAGAGGCTGCCAGCTAAGAGCAAACTAGATTCATGTTATAAAATGAGGACTACTTCATTTCACTATCTCATCTGGCTTCAGGCCACTGAAAATAGGACTGGCATGATAAACGTCCAGAGAGCAAAAAAACAGCTTCTCCTTCCCTCCAACATAAGAAACATCACTTAAAAATACCAACAAATTTATGGGTAAATCCCCTGCCCGCCATTTTCTCACAAAAACTAATGTTTTACCCAATTTTATTGTACCCTAGCCATTATCTTTCTCTAGTTAATTAGTTGTAAAACATTCTCTTGACCACCTTTTTTTCCCCTTGCCTAAGCTCTATAAAAGACCTAGTAATTTATCTTAAAGTTGCTACCAGCCATGCTTCTAATAGTCCACAGCCTCCAAATTGTGTTAATCTTTCTTGTTCGTCCTTTCTCGCAACTCTGCGCCCAGCTCTTTACAGTTTTCTTATCATATTGTGTTTACTTGTAGCTCTTCATGTTCAGTTATATCTGTTTTTTTTGCATGTTACCCATGACAGCCTCCATATTACAGTGGCACAACGGCACATCAGTTTTTAGGTGAGGACTGTACTTCTGAGTGTATAGCACTGCAAATATATACTGAAAAACATACCATAGGACCAGCTAATGTCTTCAGATTCTTTGTACCAAAAGTGTTTGCATGGTATTTGAGAAATTTTTATCTATGGAAATTCATTTCTGTTATATTAATGAAGCCAGTAAAAGAATATAAATGTGCTTTTCTAGAATTGAGATAAATTTAAGATAAATCTTAAAGATTTATCTTTAAATTTTATAGTCTACCATAGAATGTAAGATACAGATTATGGTAAAATATTTACATCTGAAAGTATGCAGTTTGCAGTAATAGAAAGTTTCTATTTGGTCTTTTTGACTCTTTTTACAAGGACATGGTGGAAATGGTTTCTTGAAGTTTCAGGATTCTGAAGAAATTACCAACATAGAACTTGCAGACGCTTTTGAACAAATGTGGCAGAAAAGACGGTAAATAGCAAAAACTATGTTTCATAAGATAAATTAACATCCAATTTTCCCATAATTAGTAGATCTGTAATTCCTATTTTGTGACATTTTAACTTATGTCAGTTATATGTTTTACCCTTTTTTAATTTGTGCTTGTTATTTCTATTGAATTGTTATTTTTAAAGGAAAAAAATTCACAGCTATTAAAGGACCTTGGAAAGATAACCTTTAAGGTTATATCTTTTGTGTTTGGCTTCCTTTTTGGAGAAAATAAGTCCTATCAACCAAGTTCTCCATTATGTTTGTGGATTGTGAGCATGATTAAGTACCTTACCAAACTTTACATAAATAGTAAAATGCCGGCACTAGATTATACACCCAGGTGGTTGGACCCTAGAGCTTTTATTCACTCATATGTTGTATGTTGCCTCTCATAGTCTTAGATTTTCTGGTCATCAGGGGACTCACAAATATTGCTTCAAATCAAATATATTGTATCAATTGCTCCGTATTCTACCATCTGCTTATATTTTATGGTTCAAGATTCCATGCTTTCTTTTCTAAGTGCAGTGTTAGCGCTTTACCTAGATCCAGTGTCTGAAAGAAACCTCTGTCTTTTCCTCACTTTCAGCTTTACTAACTAGCTAGTTCATTATCAAATACAGAGCTAATCATGTTATTCTTTCAATTAAATAAGGGACTTTTTCACTCATAGAAGATTCAGACTTTATATGGAATATAGATTACAAGTGCTCTCATTTTGAAACTATTTCTCCCCTTTCCCCCTAAATTTACTCTAAATCCTAGATACACAGTAAGGGCCCCTTTCCCTCAACATTTTTATCTTTTCACATGTGTGCTTCTTGAATGTGCTATTCTTTTTTATTGTTAGAATAAAATAATACCCTTCATTATTCATTTTAGACACAATCTTTCCGTTACTTGCCTTTGTTTATAATTCCCTCTGTTCTCTTCCCAGTTCTCTTAGAGTTGTTTGATGTGGTTATAATCTAAAGTCTTTTGTGCCTGTTGTGAACATTGTAGGTTCTCAATAAATGCATGCAACATTTACCACATTCCAATTTAGTGTTTGTTATGACTATGTGCCTGTTTTGCAGTTAACTCTTAGAGTATGTTGACTGTGTCATAAATATTTTTTTCCTCATATTGGCTCAGTGTCTAGGTCAGTGTAAGTACCCAAAATATTTTTGTTGAATTGAATATTTATTTAGATTCTGCAGTTATGTGCCATAAATAAAGGAGGGAAAGAGTGGGAACAGCTACTTTGTAGCAAAACTGCTGTTTCCCTGTACAGAATTATACCTTTAGTTTTTCTATTACCACATTTATATTGGAAATTAAACTGAAAATTCTCAGGTTTTTAGCTAATGAAACATCTGAGGTGACTACAATATCTAATATTATGGAAGTATTATGAAATATTAGCCAATTTATGATTAATACCATGATTCATATCAAAGATATTATCACTTTTTTTTCAGCTACAATGAACTCCTATTTATTATTGACACTTGTCAAGGAGCATCCATGTATGAACGATTTTATTCTCCTAACATAATGGCTTTAGCTAGTAGCCAAGTGGGAGAAGACTCACTCTCGGTATGTGCATTTTTTTCAGTTGGTAAATTGTAATTTCTAAACTGCAACTCTCTTTTGAATCCATGGCTGTTTTTGAAATTACGCATATGCTTCTTGAGTATACCCAATGTTACACTTTTTAACATCTAAGGAGGAAATTTTGATGCATTCTAAACATTTTTTATTGTGATGTTATTTCTCACATACACTTTTTTATTTTTTTTCACTTTTTTACTTTGCTTTTTTCATAGCATCAACCTGATCCTGCTATTGGAGTTCACCTTATGGATAGATATACATATTATGTCTTGGAATTTTTGGAAGAAATTAATCCAGCTAGCCAAGCTAATATGAATGACCTTGTAAGTGTTTATTTGATTGGATGATAACCCTTAGGTATACTCATCTTGATGCGGTGAATGAAATCTCTTGTACACTAGCCCCTGTGACATCGCTTCATATGTTGAATGGTGATCTTTTAAATTGTTTTCAATCTTCTTTTACCATAGAATCTCTCGCTTTATCCCCAAGAGACCTAAAGCACTAGCTTAGTTTACTTGCAGTGCTTTGGAAGACAGTCTTTTTTTCTCTTACATACCCATACCCCTATCCCTTTCAGAAATACAATGTTTTTATATTCACATGTTGAAATTCTACCTATTCTTTGGGAGTCAAATCAGGTCTTTTTCTTCTAGGGCAATCTGCTTACATTTTTTTCTTATTGTAATTTATGTAAGAGAAATATGGTCTACCATTTTGAGATTTTTGTTTTAATTTTTGGCATCTTTCTCACTTAATTTGGTAAGTTCTTGGAAGAGAGGTACCTTCTCTTAGTTATTTTTTTGTGCCCTGATACTTCTAGTATAGTGTTTTGATGGAGCTTGTTGACTTTATTTTGTTTATTTTATTTTTTGCTTGTTGACTTTAGTTCACTTTTCCTTCCTGACATTTTCTGTACTGATTTTATCTTTTTAGTTAAATCTATTTTGAAGTTGATATTGAAAACAAGCATCAGTAAAAGCGTGAGACAACAATTTAGATTATATAATTACTGTGCATCAATTACTTTTACTCAGTTTCCTATAATTTACAACTTATTCATTCACAAACATCTTTTTAATTTTTTGCAAAGTGCTAAACCACTCTTCGCAAGTCTGAACAGAGGCACTTTCCTGCCTTCTTGGCTTTGAACTCTTAACATTTTAGCTAAACAGTTAGTTTTGTGTTGATCTCTTTTATTATATAAAAACCTTTCATTGTCTAGAAATTTTTATTACAAATGGGATTCTCCTGCAATATTGTAGAAACTACTGCTCTAAGGTAGTCACTGGATAAAATAGGACTACTTGCTACATTTTGAGGGCTATAATTTTGATGCCTGTTATGTCTTAATACGAATATTGAAACAATCTTGCGATAATGCTACTTTATAAGAAAATTGCAGTCACCTAATTTCTAGCTACTTTGATTTTAAATTTGTTCCCATTTTTGGAAAACATTTTTGGAAGACACTTTAAATACCTAATCAATTAAAAAAATATTTCTTTAGTAGAATTATATATGGAGGGCTGAGAAAACCAATTTTATTGTTTCCAGTTGCTATTTGGTTTTTAATAAACTTTTTATTAATATCTTATCCTTCTACCTCCATTCTTTGAATTGAATTAAGTTATTTTAATATTTTTTTAGTAAGAATGTTTCCTTTAAATTTACTAGTACATTGATATGATGTGTCGAGCTTCCCCTATCCTTTTTCCTTCTCTGCTTAATTTATTTTTGCTATCTTCTTTGTATTTTCTTCTTTTGGTTTCCTGAACAGAGAAGGCAAGAATTGCTAGCGGTGTGATGGAATGGAAATTACCTGATTCTTTGACTCAGTTTGAAGTAGACAAAATAATTTTTATTATAACTTAAGTTGTTATTATTATATGGAACACTGTTTCATAAGTGATAACCTTGTGCTCTTCTCTGACATTCTCTGGTTATTATGTTGGTGATTACCCATGGTTCTGTTGCCACAGATGGGCAAGTACTGTGTATCCTGGACCCTGACTAACAGCCTGTAACTTTTTTTCTTCATTTATCTTGTGCTTTTGCCAAACTGGGTTAATTGTCGTACCCTTCTCTGCAACTACTCGCTTACAAGGAATGCTCTTTCTTACTATCTATAATCTTTTTCCTTCAAACCATAGGTTGATACTTCACCCTATTTCTTTTTTCTCATCTTCAAACTATAAGAAATTTCTTCTTTTTCTGAAGTAGGACTTGTCACCATTTTTCTACCTTGTATATGTATTCATTTCTGACCATACTGGAAACCTTGAGGATAGGACCATATCTTACCAATGTTTGTATCTTCTGTGAAAGGGAACAGTATGAACTATATGTGATAGCTATTTCTTATGAGTTGCTGAGTGAATAAGTATATTTCTGACTTTGGTGATTCACTTGTGGAATATCAATCAGGGATAAGGTTAACAAAGTTATTGTGAGCTCTGTGGAGAGATGAAATCTGGTTTTCAACCTATGTTCTTTAGAGAACTGGGGCCTTGGGGCATTATTTTTTTCATTAGGGATTAGCTAAGAAAGTTAAATTATATATATATATATATATCATATATATATATGTGTAAAATAGTTCAGTTAAATTCACAACAGGAGAGCAAGGAGGATGTCTGGTGGGAGGCTGTGCTTCAACTTCCTATAATGCATATCACTCTGCTTTAGTATTTCTTAGATATTGGACACTATGTAGTATTTTATTTGATAGGTTGTGGTTACATAGTGTTTAAAAGAAACTACTTTGATAGAGAGCCCCACTGTGAGGATCTAGATGCAGAAGAAATTGTTGTCATAATGTTGGTTGTAAGTTCTTGTAGATGTAAGGGTTCAAAATATATTTGTAGTATATGAGTCAAAAGGGTGATCTTTCCCCCTTCCTGTCCATCTTCTTTATTTTTCTTGTTCTAATGTCTGCAGAGCTGTCTTGGAAAGTCAATTTTATGTTTGTAAGTAAGACTTTTAATCTTTAGAGTGAAACCTAAAGGAGTAACTCCTTTAGGTTAAGAGAGTTTTAAAAATATACTACCATCTTGCAGTGTGGATTTGGTTTAGTAAAAGTTGTATGTATATGCAAGTACATGTGTAGTTATTATTGTATTTTTTTTTTCCAGTTTCAGGTTTGTCCCAAAAGCCTCTGTGTGTCTACTCCTGGACATCGTACTGATCTTTTTCAGAGGGATCCTAAAAATGTCCTAATAACTGATTTCTTTGGAAGTGTACGGAAAGTGGAAATTACAACAGAGACTATCAGTCTTAGACCAGATTCAGGAGTCAGGGAAATCAGGTATTTGTCTTAAATCATTTGAGTAGAATATTTTGATCTTGCAATATAAAAATTTTTATGTATATATAATACGAAGAGATGAAAGTTGGTGTCTCTAAAGATTACACATTTTTACCTGATCTTCACTTTATGTAGGCCCGAGCTTTTCAGATTAATGAGAAAAAGCTATGAATATCAGTAGGAAGGTAAGATCATGGTTAGAATTATGTGGTAGTGCCAAAGTACAGTGTTTGTAGTGGTATGATTTGAGTTTTGCAAAAAAGAACAAAACTTCCCAGATAATTGACCATCTCAGAGCCGTACTTTTCTTTCAGTGGAGGGATATATATGAACCAGAAGACTTTCATAAAAGGAAAATTTGAAAACATTAATACTATTTACTAGTGTGTGTGGTGTTACCTGTTTCACTAGAAGGTGTTAAAAAAATGTCACATTGACTAGGGAATTTGTTTTTTGTTTTTTTTTTTTGTTTTTTTTTTGAGACTAGGTCTTGCTATTTTTGCTGGTGGGACCACAGGTTCTCTATGCCCAGGGTACCACAGACTCAAGCAATCCCCAGCCTCAGCTTCCCAGGTAGTGACTAGGGAATTTGGAAGCTGGGTATTTTAAGTGTACCAAGCATTGTTTAATACAACTATCACATGAACACAAAAGGGAGTGCCAAGATCCTGTGGGTACCAAATGCATGATTCAAACTATGATGTAGTGTTTCCATGTTCAGAATTTCTCCAGGCTCTAGCAATCTGGTTAATTCTTTGATTGTCATGCATTTTGGTTCCTAGAGTGTGAGTGGTTTGACAGTGTGGTTCAGTTTTATCTCTGACTTTCCCCTATTGTGTTCTCTTAATCTTAAGCAGTTTATCTTGAACTATTGTGAATGTGAAGATACCCTCCATCAGTAAGTACTACAGTCCAGAATTTCTTTGGGGGTTCATAATAATTCTTTAGGAAAAAGAAAAAGAGAGAGAAAGGTATAATCATTCCCTTCACTTTTGGGAACTAGATTGTGTGTGAGTGAGCAGAAAGTTCATATAATCTTGCATGTGTAGGGACGTGTGTATGTGTGAAAGAAAAAGGAAGAGGGAGAGAAAGAAATTTGTATTCATTGTGAATCTCATGACAATAATGCCTTCCTTTTCCCCTTAATTTTAAGCCTATGGTTATGAAGTTCACCTTTTCTTAACCATTTAAACATAGCATTAATTTCCTTGATAGTCTGTTTTTTCCATGTAGCCCAATATTAGCTATAATTGTGCAGTAAGATATAATTTCATTAGAATTCTTTCATATTCTGGAAGTATGGAATTTTTGTCTCAAATTGCCTCTGTTGTCAAAAGTAAAAATGATTAGCTTGATTTATTTTTAATTATGAGAAAATTGTTTTAAACACCAGACATTAAGACTGTTGAATTAGAGCACCCTCTAGTGTTTATATGTTATTTTATTTAGAATATCATTTATAGATTATTTCATAATTTCTGGCATAATATATCCTATTAATTAGAGGAATTAGAGTCCCAGCATGCTCCAGGAACTGTCACATGGATATTTCAAATATTTTATTATAGAGGTGCTATTTCTATGCAGAGTGGCAGTTGGTGTATGGAAAAAGTGTTTTTGTAAGAGATCAGATCTCACCAACAAAACCCTATCTTTAAGGCAATTATGGGCTAGAATATATATGACTTTTCAGAATCTTAGATTGAAAGTGTCGGTATAGTTAGTGTTATTGAAATGGGCAGCTATACTTTTAGACTATTACTTTCTACATATATTAGGGAAAATGCAACAATCAATTCTGGTTGTTCTAACTTCATATTTACTAGACTAGGGAACTGTATAATTCATAAAACTGAAGTAGCTATATGAAATAATTGCTCTCATGTCTTCTGAAACTTAGATACTGAGGAAGGTATAGTCATATAGTTACTAGCAACACTTTGTGTTTTACTGTGTGACTTGGTAATTGTATTATTTTACAACAACAAATGAAGTTAAATACTTAGTACAGTAAGCTTAAATTATGTAACTTGATTCTAAACTGTTTCATCAGGGCTGACTTTCAATTAAGTATGCAGACTTTCAATTAATAACCTACCCTCCTCAAAGAATTAGGCTTTCTAGAATCTCATAATAAGTCCATGTTAGCATTTCTCAGATTACCATTATTCTGTCCTGACTGGATAGGAAAAATAACCTCCTGTTTGTGGATGTAAATATATGGGCATATTTTAGTGTTACAAAATGTATAAGTCTAATTTCTATAGTTGTTACTGAAGAAAAAAGGGAAACCAGGACAAAATGAACTGTAAAAACTCAACTAATGAGCCTAGTTTGATGAAAATTTACCTTGTCTTGACTTTTGCTTTAAGTCTAAATTGATTCTATTATTGTTATTATAAGTTTTATTCTGCTACATTTGAATTTCTTTCTCTCGGATCTGTCTTTATCAGTTAAACTTAATTTTGAGTCTAGTAGGAAATTTGAGGCTGAACTCTTTTCTTACAGATATCTCATAGATCTCCAATAGTGGAGTTAGCAGGGCTCATCAAAATCAGACTATCTTGAGCACCAGAATAGAACTCTTTTAAGGATGTGGCAAGGAAGTCTTCTTACTCAGGAGGTCAGAGATTAGAGAATTACTGCTGCAGTTGTAATTTGAGCCCTTCCTGTAGGCTTTACACTATATATAATCATTTAAGTAGAATTGTTAGTGTGGAAATAGTAGAATCTAACCTGTTCTTATTTTTTGAAGCACATTTGTTATACAGATATTCTGTATTATGCGGAATAGAAGGGCTACTGCAGTTAGGGACTGAAATCAGAACCAGAATTCAATCAAAAACACATTTATGCACACTCTATTTTGTGATTTTAGTCTTTTTGTTGTTGTTGTTCTGCTCTGGGCATTTATGTGCACATTTTTGCTCT
Source organism: Uropsilus gracilis (assembly GCA_004024945.1). Lineage (NCBI taxonomy): Eukaryota > Metazoa > Chordata > Mammalia > Eulipotyphla > Talpidae > Uropsilus > Uropsilus gracilis. The sequence goes on along the minus strand of PVHY01011119.1, from coordinate 7,881 downwards.
AGAGGGTCATATTTCTTCTGTCATGATAAAGCCCAAATAGAAAATGAACTTGTTTGCTTCCTAATCTCAGCTCCTTGGAGGACTTCATGATTAGGCCAGCAAGGGTCCAGTATCCATCTCTGGTCCAACTGTAGCTACAGGGTGATAAAAGATTAGGGCTGCCTATCACCTGTGGATCAGATGAGTCCTCAAAAGGGACTTGGGAACTAAGCAGATACTTTTAGTGGTGCTTGCATTTGTTTCATTTAATTCACATGATAACTTTTTGAGGCGCGTATAATTTCCCCCTTTTTCAAATGAGTAAACTGAGACTGAGAAAGGTTAAGAGACCAGCCTAAAGTCACACATTTAATGAGTGATAGAGCCAAGATATGAATTCAGGAATGCCTCATATAGATAAATGTATGTATATATATATAAATATACATATGCGGTTCCATGGGCAAAAATAGCAAGACCTAATCTCAAAAAAAAAAATCTATATATAGATATAGATAGGTAAGTATATCTACATCTATAAATATATCTATAACTATATATAGACATAGATATATTTATAGATAAGATATACTTATCTATACATATAGATACATATATGTTTATATTTATAGATATAAATATATGTATTTTTATAGATAGATATATGCATGTATAGATGTATTTATCTATATAGATATATATTATAGAGATAAATACACACAATTATACACATATGTAAAAAATACATATTCTTATTTTACTCTTTTATAATTTATCCTGAGTTACTTGACTTCTTTCTTTTAAAAGGACATGAAACATAAATAATTATCACTGTGACTACTCAATGAATCACAAGAAAGAATAAACAGAACAAAAACAGAACAGTGCTGGTCCAGGGGAAATTCCCCTAGTCCTTGTGCCTCTTCCCAATCTCTGCCTTCTCACTTCCTCTCAAAGTTAACCTTAATCCCAGCTTTTATAGAACTCCTTTTCATATTAATTTTTCTCATGCTCTTTTAGTTTTCTCACCTAAGCTTGTATTCATAAGCACTGTTTTTATTCTTTTGCTATTATTATGTTGTTGGAATCTATGTTGTGTACCACTATAGATTTTTTTTTGAGTTTTAAAATCTTGAGTTATAACTTATAATGAAATCATTCTTTTTCATGTATAGTTCTGAATTTTGATAAATATGTACACTTGGATAATCATCATACCTATAAGAATGTCACTATAAGAATGTCACTGTCACTATAAGAAATTTCCTTTTTCCTTATATTCCTTTTTATCCAGATTCCATGTCTGTGGAAAATACTGACCTGTTTTCTCCTTTTTTCTTGAATGTCCTATAGATGGATCATACATTCTGTGCCTTTTTAGTGTTGCTTCTTATACTAATATATTGCATTTCAGAGTCATCTCTGTTATCATATATATCAGCAGTTTTCCTCCTTTTTATTCCTGAGTTGTATACAACAATACCAGGGAACAAATTACTGATATGTTCTATGTAGTTCATTCATTCACCAGTTGAGGGACATTCATTTTTCTCTGTTTTTGGGCAGTTATAAACAAAGTCACTTTAAATATTTGCATACAAATATATCACTTTGAGTAAATACCAAGGAGTAAGATTTCTGGGTTAATTGCAAGTGCATATTTAACTTTATAAGAAATTCCCAAAGTATTATCCAAAGTCACTGTGCCATTTTGCCTTCCTACCTATAGTAGTTCCATATCTTTACTTACTATCTTTAATTTTAGCTATTCTAGTGGGTATGTAGTAACATCTTGTTATTTTAATTTGCATATCCTTAATGGCTAAGATTTCTTTTAATTCTTCAATCTGTCTTCTGTGACTCTCTTGGTCTCTTTACTAATTGAGATATTATCTCTGTGGCCATTAGGTTAAGGTTTAATTTTCTCAATGAGTTAAAAGTTGACTTTTTCCTATTATCTGATATTCCAGAGAATATTGTAGCATAATAGTTAAAGGCAGGGTCATTGGAATCAGTTAGCTCCTGAAATCACAGTTTCTGTCATTTTGATAACTGTGTAATCATGTGCAAACTACCTGACTTATTTGGTGTTCAGTTTCTTCATTTCTAAAATGGGGATAGTAAACTATCTAGAAGTTAAGAGAATTAACTTTTATTTTGTACCTTAAATATAGTTAAGTGTTCAATATCATTGAGAGGATATAACATGTACACAAATTAAAAATACTTAGAAAATGTTTGGCCTTTTTCAAAAATTCCTTATTCTGCTATTGATAATCTAGTTTTAGAAAGTAGTTTCTTATCTGGATGATTCTCATTTATATTATTACAAAGAATTGTGATATTTTATTTTGCCACAAGGTGGCGGTAGAGTCCCAGAATTGAGGTGGGTCTGCCTTCAACTAAATCTTGATATTTGGGGCATTTTTTTGGACCCTGACAAAAGAAAAAAATCTTTTGCTACTGAATTGTCAGTTTTAAAAAAGAATGTAAAAAATTCTCTCTTTTAATAGGTTTAGTATGAAATTTTGGCCGAAGAAAGGTAAATCAGTAGGATCTTTTTGCCTTGCTTCTCTTCTGGGATACTTTAAGAAATTAGTTTGCATGTTATTAAATACTTAGGATACTGAAGGCTCAAAAAAATTTAAGATGTGTGTGGGGATTATTTGTGATTAATTAGTAATGAAGATGAAATAGTTTTTATAATTCATTAGTGGGGAAAACTCAATTCAAGTTTAAAAAAATTGATTTATATATAATGTTAGGATTATAACCTAGGTAAAGAAAGAAACAAAAGATATTTATATTAACGATATAAATCTGTTATCCCACTTGAGAAATTGCCAATTTTTTGAGTCATGGCGTGCCTTGTTACTTGGTTTTCAATTATTCCACAGGTGAGATATTGCCAAATTGTCCCTCCTAGTGCCAGAAGGAACTTAAAGGTAATGTGATACAATAAAAGAACATAGAGGTGAATGGACATGCTATCAAATTTGGTTTAGTTCCATGCTTTATGTCTTCAGGCACATTATTTAATCTCTCTGAAACTCAGATATTTTATCTGTAAAAGGGCAATCTCCTCTCTATGTTCAGAGTGGATAATGTATATAAGATGAGCATACTTTGTCAGTGCCCTTTTAAGAGCTTCATATAAAAATTAACAGTCAAACTATTGTCTCTCCTTCAGAGCAAAAGAGTGGCAATGTTACCATCTGTGTTTGTTGTTCTGTAATTATTTCTATAGTCTGATTGGCATTTTTATCAGGTATGCCATATACTTTCATTCTGACAGGACTTGCTGTTAACTTGGCCTCCTATTTTCCTGTGCTGATTTAAAAAAGAACTCTTTTAGGACTTCAGCCTATTTAATTGGGTTTTAAAATTTTACTAATAATTATTGCAGCCTGTCATTAATTTTGGAATACTTACTCTCTAATATTATAACATTATCATGAAATTCTAGGAAAAAGTGAGCCTGCTAAGGAACAAGGTACTGAAGTTTTTGCTAGCAATATCCTTCATGATCAATAATAATTTGGGGGCACAGTTGTTGGATTTGTTAAAATGCTATTTTCTTGTGACTAATCAATTTTTTGAAATTTAATTATAAATTTTTAACAAACTGTACCAAAAAACCTCAAGTAAAGACATTTATGTTTTCATTAAACCAATATAATAAAGTATGTTTTTCTAGAAATGCAATAAGTTAATTGCTACAAATGGCCGGTAATTTAGCATGCATATTTTGGATATCAAAAGGGTGACAGAGGGAGTTTGTAGGGTAAGTGATTTATCAGGGCTTTTACCCTTTGGCCATTAGCCTATACAACCAGTATCTGTGGTGTTGTTCCCTCCTCATGACAGTATGTCCCTGGCCCAGTGGGTTTGTGCTTGCTTGCGTAAGTGGGCACACCTGGGTCTAGCAGGGAGGGGATGACAGGGCAGTTTCACCCTGGGGGAAGAAGGAGAGAACAACAGAGGAAAAACTCCAGAAAGGAAGCATCATGAAGAAAATTGGGAGAGAATGCCAGATAGAGAGCCCAGAGGGTTAGCTTGAAGATTCCTGAGATATGGGGGTGCTTGCCTGCCTCCCAGCTCCCCCTACCTGACCTTGCCTGCCTGTGTACATGGTTTTCTGAGAGATCCTGCAATATCCCTAAGGGCTCCGACATTTTTTTTGGCCTGTGTACATGGTTTTCTGAGAGATCCTGCAATATCCCTAAGGGCTCCGACATTTTTTTTGGCGGGGCTGCTCTATCTGTATAATGAACCTACCTGGACTGGGATGATTGCGAAACGAGGTTCCTTAAAATTCTTTGCTCATAAAAATGAAGAAAAAAATAGAAGGCTGAAAAAAGATCATTTGATTTTGGCCATGTTTGGTAATATAAATAGTAATTAAATATTTATGTGAGAGAGGAAACATAATATATTTCTTCATGAAACAAACTTATTGACAGTTTTCATTTTAGCTGCAGATGTATTAATATATCAACATTGACTAATTCTATTACTCTCCATCTTTCTTTGAAATTCATATATACAAAGCTTATGTCATACTCAGTGATATTTCAGACTTTGCACTTTCTTTAATTTACTGAAGCTCACATAATTTGTTAAATATTAATGTTTGTATAAATATATAAATATAAGTCATTGGCATTAATCTTAAAATTTCACTAATGAACACTTGTATTGTGTAGTGTCTTAGTAAGCTAGAGCAATTTGATTTTAATTTCTTCATCTGATGGGATTAACTACTAGAACTAGTGTTTTCCATTATGAGTTCTCAAAAGTGGAAAGCAAAGAAAAAATAATGAAATACAAGAGTTCGAAGGATATGCTCCCCTGCACCGCCAGTTTAAAATGTATTAAAATATTATCAAAGATGAGCAAAAAATATGGATATCCGCAAGCATGCAAAAGCTTAGAGTACTTTGTCTCAACACACCCTTATTTTACATCTAAAAGCATGTACTTTTTGGAGAAAGTGAAGAAAACACAAGGGAGGTCTGCCTGGGAAGGAACTGCTAGGAAGAATTCTGGGCTGATAAATTAGTCAAAATGCAAGTAAATTTAAGCAAAAATTGAGTATATTTATAAATACATGAAAGTACTAATGTTTATGATATTATATTGAAAGGAAGAGAAATGATTGATTTAAAAGCATTTTGAAGGGTTATTGGGGAGAGGAAGTAGTAAATATTAATAATTTTAGACAGCAGTGTGCATTTTTCATTTTGAGAATGACCATTGAATAGATAAAGGAAGTAACATAAAAGAAATAGAGAAAACATGGAATTATAAAGATGAGGAGGCAAAATGAGTAAAGGTAAAACAAAGATTGGAAAAAATAGATATTATAATGTAAAAAGACAGAAATAATTATAAATTTTGTTACTTAATAAACAAGTAAATGGATCTTAAGAGTTCAAAGCAGCAGTCCCCCTTCTTTATCCATTAATCTGTCATTGGGCATATTGGCTGTTTGCAGTTTTAAGGTATTATAAGTAATGCTGCAATAAACACGAAGGCATATATTTCTTCAAATATCTCTTCAAATTAATTATTTTTCTATTTTTATAGTATATACCCAGAATTGGGTTAACTGGCATGTATGGAATGTCTGTTTTAGATTTTTAGGGAGTAATGTCCATACTGCTTTCTATAAAGGCTGCACCCATTTGCATTCCTACGAACAATGGACAAAAGTTCTTTCCTTTCTACATCCTCTCCAATATTTGCTGTTTCTTGTCTTTCACATAATAGTTATTCTCACAGGTGTGAGAGTATAGCATGTTGGTTTGATTTGCATTTCACTAACAATGAGAGATTATGAATATATTTCTATGCATATATTGACCATTGGTATATCTTCCTTGGATGAGTGTCTTTTCAGATCCCTTACCCTTTATTTATTAGGGTGTTTGTTTTAACTGTTAAACTTTATGACTTGTTGGTGTTCTTTGGGTATCTATCCCTTGTCAGATGTATGATACACAGTTATCTTCTCCCACTCAGTGTACTGTCTTTTCATTTTCATGAAAGTTTCCTTTGCTTGTAGAAACTTTTAATTTTGATGCAATCCCATTTGTTTAATTTTGCCTTTGTTTTCCTTACCATTGAACTAGAATCCCTAACACATTTCTATGACCCATGCTAAGGAGCATCTCACCTTTATTTTCTCTTATGTATTTTATGTTTTCTTATTCTCCATCCAAGTTTTTAATTCATGTTGAACTAGTTTTTGTGTATGGTATTATATAATGCACTAGTTTCTTTCTTTACAATGTGCTGTTCAGTTTTCCTGATACCATTTATTGATTTTCCTTGTTCCATTGTAAATTTGTCTTTTATTTTTCATATATTAGTTGTCTCTGTGTGTGTGGTTATATTTCTGAGCTCGCAGTTCTCTTTCATTGTTCTGTGTATCTGTTTTTATTCTAATACCAAATTGTCTTATCACTTTGCAGTGTCATTTGTAGTCAGGGGCCATGATTTTTCTCCACATTCTCTTTTTCTCAGGAGTGTTTCTGCTGTTAGGGCCTTTTGCTGTTCCAAATAAATTTCATGATTTTTGTTGTATTTCTGTAAAGAATACCATTGGGGTTTTGATAGGAATTGCTTTGGGTACCTAAATTTACTGAAGACAGAAATAAAGAATGGAAGAAAGAAATAAGCAAAAAATAGAGACATAGTAAATTTAGTAAAATGGCATAAATGTGTAACACATATGCTTATATATGTATGTATATAAACTAGAGGAAATATTGAGACTATTTAAAACCATGAGAAAAATGTTTTCCATATAAATAAAACACAAACAGTAGATTCAGTCAGCTCTGCTAATCCTAAGCAGGAAGAATGCAAAGGAAACCACAGCTTGGCACATCATAGTCGAAATGCTGAAAAGTCATAGACAAAGAATTTTGAAAGCCCACCAGAGAAGAAAAGGTACATTACCTTTAATACTGACATAAACAATGGAAGCCATAAAATAGCAGAATGATATGTTTAAAGTGCTGAAAGGAAGAACACTTCTAACCTATAATTCTATATACTACGAAAGTACCTTCCAAAAATGAAGGTGAAATACAGATGCTTTCAGACAAACTAAAAACAGAGAATTTGCCAGAATACCTGAACTAAAAAAAAAACAAAAAAACAAAAGCAACCTAGATGGAGTTCTTCAGCTAGCGATTAAATGATTCTAAAGAGAAACAAGAAATTCAGTAAGAAATGAGGAGACCCAAAAAATAATAAGAGATTACTATGAACAACTATATGGAAATAAATACAACAACTTGGATGAGATGGATAGATTCTTAGAAAGATACAGCTCCCCAAAATTAAACAAAGAAGATATAGAGAACCTAAATAAACCAATCACAAGCAGCGAAATCGAAGCAGTCATCAAAACTCTACCTAAAAACAAGAGCCCAGGACCTGATGGCTTCACAAATGAATTCTTCCAGACATTCAAAGATGAAATAATGCCTGCATTACTAAAGCTTTTCCAAAAAATTGAAAAAGAAGGAATAACTGCCAAACACATTCTACGAAGCAAACATCACACTCATACCAAAACCAAATAAGGACAGCACCAAAAAAGAAAACTATAGACCGATTTCCTTAATGAACACAGATACAAAAATTTTAAACAAAATCCTGGCAAACCGAATCCAACGATGCATTAAAAGTATCATTCACCACGACCAAGTGGGATTTATCCCAGGGGCACAAGGATGGTTTAGCATCCGGAAATCAATTAACATAATCCACCACATCAACAAAGAAAAAAACAAAAACCACATGATCATATCAATAGATGCAGAGAAAGCATTTGACAAAGTCCAACATCCATTCATGATAAAAGCCCTTGAAAAATTAGGGATTAAA
>PVHY01011118.1:0-49153 GCA_004024945.1 Uropsilus gracilis | reverse complement strand
CCCCCCCCCCCCCCCCCCCCCCCCCCCCCCCCCCCCCCCCCCCCCCCAGAGCCCGCAGCTCCACCCACCCAACCCACTGCCCACCTGTGGGCGAGAGCTCGGCCACGCTGCCGATGTAGGGGCCATGCAGGAAGCGGGGCTCGCTGTCGTTGATGTCCTGCACCTTGATGATGAACTCGGACTCGGGCTCCAGCAGGCGGTCGGTGGCGCGGTCCCGCGCCTGCGCCCGCAGCGTGTAGAAGGTCTTCTGCTCCCGGTCCAGGCGCTCCATGGCGTGGATGTCGCCTGTCAGCTCGTCGATCAGGAAGATGGTCCCAGCGCCCTCGCCTGAGATGGTGTATTTGATGGCCCCGTCACCCTCGTCTGAGTCCGAGTGGATCTGGGGAGGCAAGAGGAAGGCAGGCTGCAGGTTGGTGTGGCAGCATCTTGGGGCCCCACCTCGAGTCTCACTGGGGGCCTGTTCCTAAGTCCAAGGCTTCCTCCACAAACCCATTCTCCAATATGTCACTGAGGCTGGGGAGCCCTGCCCCGCCCCCAGCCCCACCCCAGCCCCGCCCCAGCCCCGCCCCAGCCCCGCCCCCTGCCCCCTGCTCTGGTCTCCATTAAGCAGGTCTCAGACTCTCCCTCTAAGCCTTGCTTCTGTAACCACCCCTCCCACCCACCCTCAGCCAGACTCCTTGGCCTCAGGGCAGATTATGCTTGCTCCTACCTCCCTCCAACCTTAGCCACTTGCCGCTGGGGCTCTTTCATGGCCCTGGGGGTAGATGGCCTTTATGACACAGTCACTTCCACCTGCTCCCCCCTGCTGGCGCTCCCTGCCCTTATTTCTCTGCCTACACAAAGTCTATGCATCCTGCAAAGCTCAGTTCCGATGCCACCTCTTCCTGAAAGATTTCTGGATCCCCACCCTGGCTGCTAAGAGCTGAGCAGGACATCATGCCGTGCTTACAAGCCTAGCTGGCGGACCTGGTTCTAGTCAGTGCTTGGAAGCCCCAAAGCATGCAAACCAGCAGATTCTGATGCAGCAGCTCAGGGGGTGCTTTTTATAAGCTCCCAGGCTTTATAAGCTCCACGACCTCGTCCTGGGTTATGGGCCCATCTCTCCCTAGGCTCTGAGCCTCACCCTTGACCCTGCAACTCGTGCCCAGGATCTTGCTCACTTTGGTATTCAGAGAGCCGGTATACCCCCCCCCCCCCGTGCCATATGTGGAAGCAGGGAGGGAAAAGAAGGGAAGCAGATGCAAATGGAAGGGGTACCTATTGCGTGCCAAGCACTGTGCTCAGTGATTTACGGACATATTTGGTGCAGGGCTCTTTAAAAACAAAACAAAACAAAACAACTAGCATAGGTCCTGTTAGCCTCATTTTACAGGTGTGGTTTTTCCTCCTATCTTCCTAATGAGGATTAAGTGAGATGATTAGCTAAGGTCAGACTGATGGAGGAACCGGCCTGATCCATACCCTGGATTTTCTTCACTTCCTCCTCAAGCCCCCTGGGAGGAGCCCAGAGGAGGGACAGGAAGGTGGGTCTGGCCCTGCCTCCAGCATCATCTCCCTGTGTGCCCTGCACTGGTCACTGTACCTTTCTGGGCCCCGCTTGCCTCCTCCATAGTGCAGGATCACCTCTCTCCTAGAGGTGCTGGGGATGGGCGGGGCTGAAGGTCCACAGAAGGCCCTTGGCACCACGTGACGCTTATATTTAATAGCCAACATGGGCGAGGGGGCACTGTCCAGGAATGGACCCACAGCCGGGCCCCTGCACGGGGAGGTCGGAGGGGCTGCAGTGGGGGCAGGGAGAGGGACTATTTACTAGAGGTTTGGAGCTTTTCACGGTTTTAACAACCGTACAACCATCCCGGCATGTACTAGCTGAAAATCAGGCCTGCCTGAGACATAATAAGTGTCCAATAAATGGTAGCTATCGTTATTATTATATTATTACTAAGTGTTGGCTATATATAACTGGGATTTAATCCAGGCACCGTTCGGCTCTGGATGCCTGACTGTTTGCACCGCACCTCCATCTCCTGGGGAAGGAAGCAGCAGGAAGCCTCCTGATTCCCAGACACACATGGGTCCTTGTCTCCCAAGGCCCTGGCAGGCAGCTCTGCACAGGGGAACACACCTGGGATGGAACAGGAGCTCTTGGACAGTCCCTGGTCCTCTCTGAGCCTCCCACGAGATGCAGGGGAACGAGAGAATCCTGGGGGCCCTTCGGGGTGGGGTGCTGCACAGCCTGCAGGTTAACAGGTGCTGATAAAGTCGTCACGGAGGGGGCAGAGCGCCCACCCCTGCCACACAGGAGGAGCCTGGGTATAAATTCTGCTGGTGGAACTTTGTGTCTGAAAGGTGGATTATAGAAGTGCCATTTGGAAGATTGAATGGCCCATAAACATTTTCATATTTCATTAGCCGATTAATGGGCATCTCTCTCTTTTTGGCGAGTCTGCTGATTCTCAGCAGAAATTGCGGGGAGTAAATGGAAGCGTCTGGTGGAACCTTTCCGGGTCCCCGTCCTGTTATAGATTGCCCCAATTAATGCCCGTCCTGGGCTGCACCGAGAAGCCTTCTTCCTGTCCAGTTACTGTTAATAGATTTCTCATAAGTGGCTGGATTGTAAAAACCTCATAACTCAGTTTAATGCCCCCAATAAAATTATCTCAGGACGTCAGCCCTGAATCATGGGCAGTGCAGGGATGAGACCTGTCTCTCCTGTTTGCTGTTTATGCCTTGCCTCCATCTCTGGGGGGAAAGGGATCTGGGGATAGGTGGGAGCGGTCTTGTTCCCTCTTGGGGTGCCTCCACCCACTTCCCAGACCTGGTGTCTACTCAGCGAACATTTCTGAGCACCGTGACTGACCAGGTGCTGTCTGGGGTGATGCTGTGGACTTGTAAGTTGTCACCATTGCCACTTGCAATGTTATCATTACTACTCCCATTTCTCAGAGGAGAAAACTGAGGCACAGCTAAGGGAAGTCATCTGCCTTGCCACATAACTTGTGGGGGAAGTTGAGCTCCTGATGCCCTCATTTGCTCATGTTGTGACTGTGGGGCTGGTTAATTTTATCTCCTGAGTCTATTTTCCCACCTGAGAAATCAGATCAGGCGCTACCTGGCACAGGTGTGACCAGGATTAAATGGGAGCATGTTTGTAATGAGCTAAGCACTTCGCTCCTTTCCCTTTCATATCCAAGCATCCCGTCAGGTCCCTTCCCTTGCCATTTCAGCTCAAGCCCTGGACAGTGGTCACTTATGCGGGAGGAATGGGGAGAGGGAGGGTGATGTCATCCATGTTCATCTGTGAAGAATGGCACAGAGCTCACAGAGGTGATTCTTGGGGGACCGCCGTCAGGCATGGCTGACCCTCAGGTGGGGCTGTGCAATTGGCTGGTGGGGGCTGCTTTCTGGGGCCTGGCTTGGGAGTGGAGGGGGCGTGCGTGTGTCCATATCCCACAGAGCTATTTCTCAAGACTCTCACCGTGAGTGGAGGCTGGAGGATGATGCTCTTGTTGATTTGGCACCTACTATGGGTTTGCAATGCATGCTGGTCTCTGCAGAAAGTCAGCTGAGGCACATGTACATGCTGCCCCTAGTTCAGGTGAAGGGACTGAGATAGGCCCAGCTCTGCTTGGTACCAAAGCCTGGGCAGACCCCTCTGCAACCTCCAAGAACCTGACTAGCTCACCTACAATGTTTCTGGCTAAAGGAGAGGGATAAAGGATGAAGGAGCAGGTGGGCGGGTGGCAGCTGCTGCACTGCGGGGCTAAGAGGCCTGGATGCCCATCTTTTGCTCATATGACAGGCCACAGTTGCTGGAGGTCTCTCCTACCTATCTGAGCCTCTGTGTCATCATTTGCACAAGGACTTGAACTCACAGAACAGGAAACTGGAGAGACTCTGGGTTCAGGAGCAGCTGAGCGCCAGCTTCAGTTTTGTCAGTTTTGTCACTGACCTGAAAATCCTGGACCCTTAGTCTTCCCGTCCGAAAATGGGGTCAGCGTTACTTGCTCATTTCCAAAGCTGCAAAGCTCTGGGCACAGCAAGTGCTCAGCACAGAACGGTTCCCTCTCTTTCCCCCCACCCTGGGATTGAGATCACCTGGTTCCTCTCTGGTCACAAAAACCACAGGCTCAAATCTTGGCCCGCTGGAGATACAGAGCCATCAACCAGCACCTTCCTGTCATTTAAGCTCAACTGGTTTCCTCTTCCAGGCAGTCTTCTCAGACGCCCTTCTACTTGAGTGGCAGCCTTCTGCAGCCCTACACTGCACACGCTCCACTCTGCTCTCCACTCCACTCCACGGAGAAGCCTCAGTATTGCACATCTGTGCCCCCGGCTCTCTTGGGCCTCAGAGGCAGGTCTTTGTCTGAACCCCCCATGCCTGGCACATACTTGGGTCCTGGGGAGATGGAAATGAACAGTCTGATGCTTGCTCCTCAAGGTTGTGCAGCGGAAATACAGGGGCACTGGGAGAGTTGACTGTGTGTGTGTGTGCACATGCACATGTGTGTGTTTGTGTGTGTGCCTGTGTGTGTTCACACATGAGAGAGTGAGATTAAGAGCTCCCTGAGGACCAAGCATCTGGCTGCTCATTTTCATCTCCCCAGCACCCACTACAGAGCACAGCACCAAACATGTTGAGTAAATGAATAATAAAAAGATAAAACCATCATTAGAATCCCCCAACTGTCTCCTGGGACTTCCAGAAAGTCAACCCACGCTGTTAACTCCCAGGTGCACATGAACTAGTCGTGGAGATATGCGGAGACCCTCCCTCTCATGCTCCAGGCACTGAGTCAGACCCTTTGCCATTAAAATTCATCCATATCATCTAATGATCTTATAAATCAGCAATTGTTCTCTACCCCATTGTACAGATTGGCAAAGTGAGGCTCAGAGAGGCCCCTATCCTACCTAAAGTCACAGAGTGGACAAGAGGCAGGCCCAGGGTCTGTCTGACTCCACAGTATATCAAGTGTGGGCAACCGAAGGAGACCCCCACCCCACCTCCAGCTCTCAATCATAACATGAAAACTCAAGAGTGATGGTCCTGCATCCTGGGGTTGGGGGGGTAACGGTGGGGGGGGAGTGATGGGGGGGCTGAAAATGGAATTTACAGGGCCATTAATTACTTCCTCCTAATTAAATCAAAATTAAATGCGAGCAGAAGTACGTTTTCCTTATTAAAGACAATTAAACGGACAGTGTGGCTACGCAAATAAAATGAGTCCAGGATTTAAACAGAAAGCAAATCAAATAAAAAACCTCCCCCAGAATGAGGGGTCTGTTCTCGCCTGTGCTACTCGTAAACGGGGAGTTCATCAATTTTCTTTAAATATTAGCAACTTAATTAAATCTGCTCTCCTCCCCACGTTAATCCTGCCGTATATCTAAAATAGATCTCACCGCCCACAGGAGTTGGTCATAAGTGCTGACCCCATAATTCTATCTTTAAAAAAAATTAAAAATCCTACAAAATCCACATCCAGCTGACAGAAGCCTCCGGGGAAATTATGGTTAGGAAAAGGGATTAGTCAAAGCACCCAGATTGTATGGAAATGCTGGGAGGTGCCTGGAGGGCAGGTGTTGTGAGAAGGTGAGGGAAGAGGGGGGGTCAGCTTGGTGAGGGGGGCAGGCCAGCCAAGGAGCTGCAGGTGTGAGGCCTCCTCGGCTACAACCTTGGGCTGGAGGCTCCTGCAGGGACCGACAACGACCCGGTGGTGAGTGATGGAGGAGGCGGTTGTAAAATAGGTTACGTTGGGCTGAGGTTCACTCTGTCGATGGTGCTGTTGCTAAGCTACCTTTGGAATTCAACAAGGACTGATGCTCTGAGCAGCTCCCTGGGGCGTGGGACCGGGAAGCAATGAATTAACTGAAACCAGAGAGTCTCTGCTCCCTGAAGAACCAGAGAGTGTGGTATGAGTGTGTGCCTGCGTGTGTAGTGTGCACACCCAACCCCTTGCACACGTATGGAACTCGGTTAGAGAGGTGGCTTTTCAAAACTGGGGTGCATATTCCCAGAGGAAGGGGTGCACTAGTAACCTCCTGTCCTGACCTCAGAAGCTGGGGTGTCAGTTTGCCAAGGAGGCTTTTGGGGTTTTGGGTAGGGGATCACAGCGTCCGTGAAGATGGTATATCCGACATGGCAGAACTATTGGGAAAGACCTAGAATAATAAAAACTGATCCTTCATATGCCAGGAGCATATGCCAGGAGCCAGGCGGGTGTCTAGCTTAACATATGCTGACGGATTGAACCTTCACACAACCCTTTAAGGAGGTGTTAGTACATCCTCAGTCGACAGAAAGGAAACCCGGGGTGTGGAGTGGTTAAGTAACATACCCAAGGTCACAGAGATAACAATCAGTACGACTGGGATCTGAGCCGTGGGGGTCTGGCTCCAATGGCCTCCCTGAACCACACACAACAGAACCTTTCATAAGAAAGTATACTCTGAGCAGGTGTTTGCCAAGAGAGGGGACCTTCTCTTACATGCAGGGAGGACTTTACCGGAAGGTTACTTTGAGTGTGACAGAGCAAGAGCCAGGGTGCAGATGATGGAGGGAGGCCGGCATGATCGTGAGGGCAGTGGGGAGGTCGCAGTGAGGGAGGACCCTCCCCCCATGGGAACATGCTCGGTTCAAGATGTCGCTGGGCACAGGACATCTGGCTGCCCAGATGTCCCTCGGTTTGGCTCTGCTGGTCCCTGAGTTGGTTCTGTTGGATGTTGGCATGAAGTTCTTTGCCCCTGGTCTCAGTTTCCCTGTCTTATACCCAAGAGACCATCACCACCACACTGCTTCAGGGAGATGGGCGGGTGGGCTCATGCTGTTGAGATGCTGGTGGCTGGGTGGATGTAGATGAAAGTGGTGAGTCATGGGCAGTTTTGCTCACCTCTGCAGGATGTGGGGGCTGGGAGGCCTAGCTCAGAGCCCTGGCTGCTGGGCAGACAGGAGGGCCATGGAGCCCAAGCTCAGCACAGGGCATACTTGGGGGAGGTGGCAGAATCCTCCCCCACCTCCAGGGTTTTACTAGATCAAAGTCCTCCTCCCAGGCTTGGAGGCCTGGGAGAGGCTTGGAGACCCAGGAGGACTGGCCTCAGACACACACACAGGCTGAAAAAGGGCAACAGTAAGTTCTACCAAGGAGTTTAAGGGTTAAGTGCTTTCTATTGGGATCTAAAAAAGCAACAATAAACAAACAACACAGTGTGGGCTGAACACTACTTGCTCAGTTTTCTTTCATCCTTTCCATTACCTAGGCAGCGGCTGTCTGGCCCAGATAACCCGGATGAGGAGGCCAAAGCTGGGGGTGAAGGAAACTTGTTGAAGGTAATGCTGGCCGGTGGGTTGGGGGAGCCAGGCCTGGAACTCAGGTGAGCCTGGTTCCACAGCCTGCATCCTCAGCTGCCCCACCACTACCTGCTGCCCAGCCAGCGCACTCCTCCTCCCCATCCCCTCTCCCCTCCCCCCTTCTCCCACCATCTCACTGGCCTGATAGAGAGTTGGGAGTCCTAGGCTCTGCCACTGATTGGCTGGGTGACCTTGAGCAAGGACATGAACCTCTCTGAGCTCTATCTGCTTTGTTCAGTTGTGAGAACCACCTTCAGCCACATGCACGGTGGGGAAGGGAAGGGGTGACTGTGTGAAGAAGGAGAAAGGCTGAGGCTCCTGCAAGGCAAAGATGACATTAAGACCGCTCACTCTCCCTTGTCCAGGGTCCTGATCTCTGAGCCTCCGAACTGAGCAGCTAAACATGCGAAGAATTCCAGAACTGGGCGGTGCACGGTGGCTCGTGCCTGTAAGTTTCAGCCTATGAAGCGACTGAGGCTAGGGATCACGGTTCGAGTCCCGCCTGGGGCCCGTAGCGAGACCTAGTTCCAAAGAAATAGCTGGGCGTGGTGGTACGCGCCTGTAATCCCAGCTACCTGGGAAGCTGAGGCTGGGGATGGCTTGAGTCTGTGGCCCCCCTGGGCAACGAGAGCCTGCGGTTCCACGGGCAAAAATAGTGAGACCTAGTCTCAAAAAAAAAAAAAAAAAAAAAGAACTCCAGAACTGGTGTCCTCTGCTTCTGCTGGCCAAAACTTCCCGCTAAGCTGACTCACTTTAGCAGAAGTCATAGACCTGTTCCTGCCTCTGCTTTTCATCTCGGACAAGCACCCTGTCCCTCAACTGCTGGTATTTCTCTGAAAAAGCCAAGTAGCTACCAGACCTTTCAGGCCTCTGAAACTCTTGGCTTAAGCTATGCTTTCTTCCCCATCAGCCCGATGAACTCCTATGCATATGTCAAAACCCAGCTCAGGTGTTTTCTCTTCTGAAGCCAGGAGACCCCTTCCACCCCAAAGTCAGTCAACAGATACCATCGACTGGATACCTACTCAATGCCAGGGGTTGGCTCTTTATGCACCAGGGTGTCCCTGCCATTGAATAGCAGAAGTAGGATTGTACCTGTTTCTGCTGTTCACTGTCACACCTGGTCCTCATGAGATCAGGGACTGAATGAATGAATAAAAGTCTCTCTCAGCTCCTTATCATCTGTGGGTGCAGATCTTTAGCCAGACTAACCAGCATTGACTCAGACAGATATTAAAAGTAGCATTCATTCATTCATTCATTCATTCAGCAGTCTGGGTGAGCAGCATCTATGCTAGGCCCTGGGGATTTAATGGTGAGCAAAACAAACACTGTCTCATAGGAACGACGTATATTAATTGCATAATCAAACAAACACATGCATAATTAAGTGTTATGAAGGGAAGGCGCAGAAGAGGGGAGGATGGGCATGCACAGAGGGTCCTCTCTAGCCCATGTGGCTGGGGATGGCTTCTCTGAGGAAGTGGCATCTGAACTGAGCCCTGCATGTGAGCACAAAGTAGGAGGAGCAGGAGGGAACCATTCAGGGCAAGGGTGCAATGGCGGCAAAGCAGCAGTGGCAGGAGGTGAGGCTGGAGGGGAGCCCTGGAGGTAGTGGGGTGCATGGGGGGCCCCCATGCTTGGGAAACTTTTAAAAACTTTTCAGCAGAGAGGAAGACTATGGTGTGATGCCACTAGTTTTGCAAACGTGTTATGTTCTAGATGCTTCTCACCACAAAGGGCACCAGATCTACCTTCAGAACCCAAAGATTCAAGAACAGGGAGGGAAGAGGGGTGGTGGGAGGCACAGAGAAGGGGGAGCTGTGTGGGCTAGGGGAGCAGAGTGCATGACCCTGATAGCAGTCTCTGCCCAGTGACAGCTGGGAGAAGGCACCAGTGGCTGGGATTTGGGGGGACGGGAAACTGGGGGGTCCCTAGCACCTATAGCGGGTGTCTCCGAGCCGGCGCGGGGCTCACCTTACCTTGCCCACGTACAGGGGCTCGGTGCCCGTGTACTCCTCCACCACGAAGAACTGGTTCCACACCCAGCCGCGCTTCACACGCCCCGGGCCCGGAGCGCCGTCCAACCGAGCCCCGGCCGCAGGCGGGGCAGGGGTGCCCGCGGCCCACAGGCGCCCCAACAGCAGCGGCGGCGGCGGCAGCAGCAGCAGCAGCAACACCGCGGGCGACAGCGCAGCTCCCGCGCGGAGCCCGGGGCCGTCGGGCCTGGGCCTCATGCTTGGCCTGCGCGGGGCCGGGGCCCAGGACCATGGACGGAGCGCGAGGGCGTCACCACTCGGTGGCTCGACGGGGTGGCGCCGCGTCACATGGTGGCCTCAGCGCGGCCGCCGGGGCGCCGCCCCCGACGGGGCACCCGGACGAGCTCGCGGCCCTGAACCCAGCCGCGGGGCGCCCGGCCGGAGGGGGAGGGGGCGCGGCCGCACCCGGGGCATGGACGGCCCCGGGGTCCCCGCCCGCGCCCCCTCGCGGCGCCGGGCGGGATCAGCAGGCAGCGCCTCGGCAGCTCCGGGGTCCGGGGTGAGCCATGGTCGGGTGCCGCCGAGGGGTGCCTCTTGGGGTGCGCAGGTCCTCGAGGGCTGGGAGCCTGCGGGAGGAACAGGAGACATCAGAGGCGGTTTGGGGGGGTCAGGAACGGGCGGGATGAGTCTCCTCCTCCCCTGACAGCCCAACATCTGCTGTGTGCCTGACCCTGTGCGAGAGGTGTGGGGCAGATAAGGCAGCATCTGGCGGTGCTCCCTTTTCTTGGACTCAGAGTCTAGTAGGCCTCCCTGCTCCCCAGAGGGCCCCCACCCCCTAGAGCCCCTTTCATGTCCCATCACACAGCCCCTCCTCTCCCACCGACTGGAGCAGCTGGGGTCTCCACTGGCCCCACGCCCCCAGGAGCAGGACATGAGCGCTGCCCCCTTTCCTCCCCCATCACCCCATCTCATCTCCCCAACCCACCTCAGCCCCTGGAAACCACCCAGCCAGAGAAGGGTGGGTTACCTCCCCAGGTGTCTCCAAACAGCCTGCACCCACCACCCCGCCTCCCACAGCAGCGCACGGGGTCCTTCTATCCCAGAGAGACGCCCTGGGAAGCCAGTCCTGCCCGACCTCTTGAGGGCTGGGTGCTGGGGGGCCACCCTGTGTGATGCCAGACAGGGCCACCGCCGCCCTGAGCTTGTTTCTGGGGCTTCCACATCCCCCCAGAAAACCTTTCTTTCCCGAAGTCTGAGAGACACGCCTCCTCCCCCACCCTGGACCAGCTCTGCGTCCCCAGATCAATCCATCTCTCCTTCCCTCCCTCCATCAGATCCTGCTTTCAGCAAGAAAGGATCTGAGGGACTAACTCCTACTCAAGCCATAATGATGAATAATGGTTTAATGTGGGTGTTTACGGGGACAGCAATGCTGCTTTAATGGAGGAATTTCAGGCACTGAGAAGAGCGAGCAGGGGTGAGGGGGCCGTCCCCCCACACCCCTCCCCCCCAAGCCCAGTTCAGCTCAGTTCAACAAGTCAGTTCCACAGAGTCTTCACTCTGCCAGGTTTGGATGAACACTAGGAAGGACAAGTCACGAGTACACTGTTTAGTGGGGGACAGGCTCCCCAAAACAACCAGACGCAGGTGGTGTGTGATCTGGATTATAAAAGGGGGTGCAGCTTGAGACCTGCAGGGCTCAGGGAAGGGAGTGGGACAGGTGTCTGGAAAGGTGAGGCAGGAGGGAATCAGGGCTGCTTCCTGGAGGAGGGGGCATCTGAGCCAGTAGGAAGAAAGGGATGGGCAATTGGACTAGAAACATCTGCAGGGAGGCTGGGGGTGCAGACTGGCCTGGGGTGTTAGAGTGGGAGCATGAGGTGTGTGGCTGGGCAGAGGGGGTGGGAAAGACTGATCAGTCAAGTCCTCCTGCAGATAAAGGAAGTGGCTGGAGTATCTGGGGTAGAAGAAAGGCAGGTCACCTCCCATGACCGCAGGCCACAGGGGCAGGTCTTACACCTCTCCCTCACTAACTCATCGGAGCCACAGCTGTGACAATCGGTACCTTAGATCCATTTTCTGGGTTCTCCACTGCCCAGGGCAGTTTCCAAATTGCACTGCAGAGTTTCTTTAGGGAAGGAGCTTCCAGAGAGGGAGCCTGAGCTTGCTGGAAGGTGGGGGTGATGGTAGGGAATTAAAACTGCATTTCCGGGTAACCAGGACGTGAAACCATCGCTGTCTGTGGAGAAGAGCGAGGTGGCACCCTGGACCTGCGGATCCTCCTTTGCTTGAGAACCTGCCCTGAACTAATGGGGGTCAGGAAGATCCACAGTACTGGGTCTTCCTGTGTGCAGCCTCGGCTCCCCTCCCAGCCCTCTTTGCCCCCTATGGGGCTTGGGGATGCTGGCAGAACCAAGGGGTGTTGGCAGGCCCTCATCCCCCCACCCCCTGGCCTGGCTCTGCAATCCAGGCCTGTGCTGGTGCCCCTGGGATCTGGCTTCGATTTCCCACATTATGGCCTGCTCCGGTCCTAATGAGACGGGAGTTATGGGTGAGGAGGACGCACAGCTCCGAAGCCTTCATTTCCTGGAGCTTATGACTTCCCTGCACGCCAGGAACTGCTCCCCTGACTCCGCCGGCAGTTCCAGGGCCCATCACAGCTCTGCAGGGATGCAGAGGGGAAGGGCCGGTACAGGGGGGGTAGGGGAGTCTGGAGTTCCCTGTGGGGAGGGCTCTGGGGGGCACAAAAAGGGGGAACAAGGGGCGAGCCCCTGTGCTTGTGAGTCCCCCTCATCGTTGCTTTCTCTCCCTTCCTCCCATCCCACTCTCCCGCTCTCGCTCCCCCGGCTTCCTGGCACCTTGTGTGAGGGAGACACACTAGGACTCGGAGCTCCATTTATCAGACATTAGCATCTACTACAAGTGGGCTAACAAATGCATTTCATTCATTCATTCGGCACACGGCATTAGAATCGTTTCTGTGTAAGACAGCAAGATGCAATCGGCTACTCAGCTGCGTATCAGGAGAGAGATGATGCTTCTGGTTCTTCATTTACTCTTTCTACAAATGTTTACCAGCCAGCGCCAGCTCATGTGCTGAGGAATGGGGTGACGGGGTACATAAAGCAAAGTTTCAGCCCTCGTGGAGCTCATCTTCTGACAATAAAATGGCCATATCATTTCAGGAAGGGGTAAGTGTTCAGATGAAATACAAAGCAGGGAAGGAAGGGGTAAGGATGGGGGGCTGGGGTGGTGTGTTGCCATATAGAGAGGGTATGAGTGAAGGCCTGCCTGAGGAGGTGACCTGTGGCTCATCTGGAAGGATGAGAAGGAGCTGGGAACAAGATGGTTCCATGCAGCGGGAACAGCATGTGCAAAGGTCCAGAGGCTGGAATGCGTTGAGGAACAGCAAGGAGACCACTGTGGCTGCTGCAGAGCAAGGGGTGGCTGAGGAAGTGGCATGAGAGAAGGGTCCTGGCCAGGTTGGGGGGTCTTGGAGGAGGGGAGTAGTTTCCATTCTGTTCTGAATGTGCAGAGAAGTGCTTGGGGAAATTTGACACAATGGAAAGCACAGAAGTGGGAAGTGGTTTGCAGCAGGAGGGCATGTGTGATGGAGCCAACGTCACAGGGCCAGCGTGTGGGTGGCAGAGCGGGCCGAGCGTCGTGGGTCAGGCACACTGAGGCCAGAGGAGCAGGAAGAGTTTGGACACATGCAATTTGGGATGTTGGGGAGGAGGAAGACTCCATGGTGAATGGGCTTCGCCGGGGAATGACTTGGAGATGAATCCTCTTTTGATGGAGCAGTCCCGGAGCGACGCACAGGAGATGTGGCCATAGGGGTCTTGAACCCAGGGCTGGGTTCCTCTGCTGCGGGGACTGTTGCATCCCTGGGCTGGACACAGCCCAGTGCTGGGCAGCAGAACAGGGGCTGCCCCTCAGCTCTGCCTCATTTCTTGCTCCAGCTGCTTCAGCTGAGCGGGTGTTTGCCCGGGACCCTGTCCTGCCATCAGTCCTTCAGGAGAGGGGGCTGCGGAGCCCCAAGCTGTCTTCCACGCTGCTGGCCCCGCTCCGGGCTCTCCCGCTTGGCGTCGGAGGTCTCTTGGGCCCCCTGGTCTCAGCCTACCGCCTGGTGGTTTGATCTGAGATGGGATTAAGGGCCGAGCTCCAGCCTGACTCAGCAACTTGTATTTGCCCAACTCACACTTGAGTGTCTCCACTTGTGACCCACCTGTGCTTAGGTCCCCGCACTTGCATGCAGTTCCTGCTGTGCACAGATGTGTGTCTGCATCCCATGCCAACATGCCAGACGTGTGTCTGCATCCTGTGCCAACATGTTCCAATATGCTAGATGCATGTCTGCACCCCATGCCAACATGTACCAACATGGCGGGCATGTGCCTGCATCCTGTGCCAACGTGTGCCAACATGCCAGACGTGTCTGCATCCTTGCCAACATGTGCCAACATGTGTCAACATGCCAAACGTGTGCCTGCATCCTTGCCGACATGCACAAACATGCAAGCCGTGTGCCTGCATCATGTGCCAACATGCCAGATGTGTGTCTGCATCCTGTGCCAACATGTGCCAACATGCCAGACATGTGTCTGCATCCTGTGCCAACATGTTCCAATATGCTAGATGCATGTCTGCACCCCATGCCAACATGTACCAACATGGCGGGCATGTGCCTGCATCCTGTGCCAACATGTGCCAACATGCCAGACGTGTGTCTGCATCCTGTGCCAACATGTGTGCACACCTGGTGCACATTCCTTCATTCCACAGATATTTGTGAGATTCACTGTGCTGCTGTAGGCACAAGAATAATCCTTTTTAAGTCTAGTGGGGACACACAATGAACAACTAAATAAGTGTCTGATGATAGTAAGTGTTATGGAGAGGAACAAGACAGGGTACGGGGCGCAGGGAATATGGATGCAGGGAATTCACTTTTCTTGCTCTCAAAATCTATTACAAGTAATGTAGATGAGGTGGTTGGGGAACGCTTATGATGGCATCTGAACAGAGATCCAAAGCGAGGAGTAGGGAGCTGTGAACACAGCTAGGAGGAAAATGTTCCAGGCTCAAGGAACAAACAGCAAGTGCAAAGGCCCTGAGGCCTCGGACGCTTGGTGCAGGAGCAACAGCCAGGGGCCCAGGATTGCCAAAAGGAGTAAGAGCAGGGGTATGGCAGGAAAGAACCTACTAAGAAAAGATGGAAGAATGTGTACCCTTGATGGTCTTGGTAAACCACTGAATTGATCTATTCTGGGTCAGAAAGATCCAGTTCTAGCCCCACTTCTTAGAGCTCTCATCTGCTCTCTCTACCTAACACAGCCCTGGCTAGCTGGGCCTTCCTCCAGGGTTTGGTGGTAGCTGTGACGGCAAGCTTCTGGAGGGCAGGGTCCATACCTCTTCCTTCTCCCAGCCCTCTCCCCCCCACACACACACATCTGGCAGGGCCAGCACAGACCCTGGGCCTAGGAGGGATTCAGGAGTGGCTTGCCTCAGACGGGTTTTTGGAAGCTGCTTGGACAACATGCCTTTGCCGCTGACTGAAGAACTGTTGGTCTTGCAGATTTACTGTGGCCCTGTCTATACTCCGGCTGCCCCTCAACTGCCCAAATTGTATCCCTCCAGCAGCTGGACTGGGCAGCCAGCCTGTCCTTCCCTGATTTCTCAGTGTCCTGCTGCCAATGCTGCCAAGATGGTGTGACTGCCAGCTCCAAGGCTCCAGGCCCTCCTTTGTCATCTGGCTGTCTCCTTGGGGACAGAGTAAGGGCTGACCTGCCCGTCCCACATTTGTTTCTCAGCCTCTCCCTCTGCCAAGACCAAGAAGAGGGACAGGAGAGAGTGACTCCCAGGGAGGACAAAGCTGGGGAGACTGCATGGTGCAGCCGTGCCCCAACTCCTCTGCAAAGTCCCTAGCAATCACCGTCACTCCGTCTCTGGGGCAGAAGTTAACATTCCTTGGACCTGAGACCCTGGACTCAAGGTCAGAGCAGCTCCAAGCTCTAGGGTCTGTTGTCCTACTGTTTGTGTGGTTTGGGGCCTCAGTTTCTCAACTGAAAAGTGAACAACAGTATTAACCTGTGAGGACCAGTGGGGGGGGATGGATGAGAAGATACTTATCAGGAGTCCACAGATTTGCAGTAAATGGTGGTGCAGGCCACAGCAATGGTGGCGGTTACTGCTATTTCTGATCACCTGACAAAGCCTACCAGACTCCAGATGATGTAAGGAGGATCTCGACCAGGTCAAAGGGGGTCGTAGAGACTCGCCACTTAGTCGCCCGTTATTCATTCCTGCATTTGTCTCACGACTGCTGTGAGGCCCGAGAGCCCCAGGCTCAAGAGGAGCCAAGATTTGTGGGGCGCCCAGGCGTTCCTGCTGTGGGGCTGGGCTGGTGCCTGGAGAGAGGCAATGCTCACCCATCTGTCCACTCATTCACTCTCTCCATCCTGCACACCGCCTGGCATGCACGTGTCCTTCCTCCATGCCCACCTGGCTTCCGAGTCTGCCAGTGGGAGCGGTGCCGGCAGTCTGGCTCCTGTCTGCCCCCTCCGAGTCCCAAGGGCACTGTGCCCGCTGGGTCCTGAGCCGGGAGCGTGCTGTGCTTGGCTGCTGCCTTCTCCCTGGAGGGAAATTACTTTTACCAGCTTCCTGCTCTTCCTCCGGGCCAGGCTGGGGCCCAGGGGGATACAGGAGCTGTTGAGGTGTGGAGGGGGCGTGAGCCAGGGCCGCCTTGTCTGCTCACCTCTCATGAGCCTCTGTGCCCAGGAGGAAGGCAGGGGGGGGGGTTCTCAGGAAGCAGGCTGGCCGCTGACTGGTGTGCCCTTGACACGCATGCGCAGGGGTGAGCAGGTGCCTCACCAATGATGGGAGGGGCAGCTGCCGACAGGTAGCAGGTGCTCAGAACGCGCCTGGATGAGGCCTGGGGGCCTTGGGTGTGACGCACGTGTCAGTCACTCAGAGAATGTTGTTGGGGGGGGGCTGCGTCTCTGCGTGTGTGTGGGTCAGGATATGCCGAAGTTCTGGACTTGGGCCCGAGTTGGGGCAATCTGCACCCCAGGTACACGGTCACCCCATTGGAAAGGCTGCCCAAGGTCCCTCATGTGGCCTCCTGGCTGATGCCGAACGCATCACCAGACGCACCTCCATAAGCCCAGCTCCGTGCGGAAGCTTCCCCGGTGCCCTTTAACCTTCAGAGGATCCCTTTTCCACTCAGTGTCAGGAAGTGGACTCAGTCATAGATACCACAAGCCATGTCTGAGGGGGGCTGCTGCTCATCCTCATTTTTCAGGTGAGGAAACAGGCACACGAGGTTCTGTCACCGGCTCGAGGCCACACCGATGGCATGTCACGGAACTGAGACCTGAACTCCAGGCTGTCGGCTCCAGAACTTGTGCTTTGAACCCCTCCCTGCCCACGTGGCCACACAAGTCCCGCAAGACCCGGACCTGCCCATTCGACGAAAGGACACCGCATGGCCACGGCCGAAGCCCCGGCGGATGGGACCACCTGCTGTCTCTGGGCCTGGCCCAGCTGCGCCCTCCACCAGGGAGGCCCCCTCCCTACCTTGGAGCCCCACCCCTCAGACCTGCCTCCTTCCCGCTCCCCTCAGTCACTCACCTGAGCCCCAACTAGGAGCGAGGCTCTCCCTCGCCCCTCTCGGCCTCTGCCTGTCTGCCAAGGAGCCTCCGCCTCTGCCTCTGCCCTCTGCCTCCATTGCTCTCTGCCAGACAGCCTCACGGCTGCGTGCTCAGGGTGGGCGGGCAAGCACGCATATGAGCGCAGACACGCGACCCGAAGACTGGTGATGAGGCTGCCTGGGCCTTGCCTTCCTCCCCCAGTCGGCCCCGCCCGCCATCGCGTCCTCCTGCCTGTTCCATTTGCTGAACCATCAATTATTTATTGAGTGTCTACTATATGCTGGGCACTGCGCTGGAGAGTGAGGACGAGGAAGTGGCAAATCAAAGTCCTTGTCCCTCATGGCATGTGTATGTACACGTGTGTGTAAGGGGGAGATACAGTTATTGCACCAATACTCTCACAGGCAAACATACAATTACCAACAGACTGAGTTCCACAAAGAGAAGGTATAGGGACCCCCCATTTCACAGGGGCACAGCCCACTAGGGAGGGGCTTGGGAGCTGAACGTCCAGGAGGAGAGGGACAGATGGGGGACCGATAACAGACTGCCAAACCCTAGTCAGGGACCGGCGTGCAGCAGGCCCCCAGGAGAGGCAGGCGCTGGGGGGCTCAGGGGCCACGGAGGCCTGGAGGGCCTTCCGCAGAAGAGCTGGGCGCTCTGAGTGGGCATGAGGGAGGGAGGAGGCAAGGTGACAGGTGTGCAGTCTTTAAGAAGTAAAGCGAACCAAGCTGCTGTTGGCGCAGACACAGGGAGTGGGCGAGGGAGTGACATCGAGAAAGCTCTCTGGGTTTTCTTTTTGTTTCGCTGACACATATTGATCACCTACTAAGAGCCAGGCGCCGCTACCATGCGCCGTGCGTGACCTCACCTGCTCCCCACAGCAGCCTTGCAGGTGAGTCAGAGCATCCCCTTCTCCTTCCTCTTGGATGGGCTGGGGTAAGGGGACAGCGCAGGGTCCCCAAAGAGTCCCAAGCCTTGTTCTGTTGGGAAACAGCCTTGTGGGGTCAGAGGAATTGTGAAGGAAGGAAGGAGGGCAGGTTGCCTATGTGGAACTGAGTCCGTGAGAATAATGACAACGTTGATAAAGCTTTTGCCGTGTGCCAGGCTCGATGCCAGCCAATTAGCTAATAATAAGGAGCCATGCTCAGTTTGCATGCAGGGCACTTCCGAGAGCCATGATCTGATTGCATCCTCACCACCCTCTTTCTGAGATTTCCATGACAAAAGAAAGGACAGTTGCTCAGAGAGGGTGAGCGATGAGGTTGAGTTTATATACCTACTTAGAGCCGGGCACGGTGGCTCGTGCTTGTAAGCTTCAGCCTATGAAGTGGCAGGGGTTAGGGATCGCGGTTCGAGTCCCGCCTGGGGCCCGTAGTGAGACCTAGTTCCAAAAAAAATAGCTGGGTGTGGTGGTGCGCGCCTGTAATCCCAGCTACCTGGGAAGCTGAGGCTGGGGATTGCTTGAGTCTGTGGTACCCCGGGCAACGAGAACCTGCGGTTCCATAGACAAAAATAGCAAGACCAAGTCTCAAAAAAAATAAAATAAAATAAAATAAAATAAAAAATATATACCTACTTAGTGGTGGATCTGGATTTCAGGCGGGCTGTGCAGGGAGTGGGGAATGAGGGTGGGTAAAGGGGTGCTGGGTGCCTGCAAGGAGGGAGGGACAGACAGGGCTGCTGTTGGCCTTGAGCATGATCCCCGTTCCTCTTTCTTCCCCTCTCCTGAGCTCATACTTGAGATCTGACCTCCTGTGCAAATCAGGAACACACACTTATGCATGCTTACACACATGTGCACACACGCATCCGCATGCACACACACAGCCATTCCTTGATGGTTCCTGCTCACCTGCCCAGGGTGGTCACTCAGACCCTCCAACCCAGGTGGCCCTGGCCTGTACCTGGCTCCCGCCCACCCCCGCCCTGCCTGCCTGCTGGTGCCGCAGGCAGAGCCCGCTGTACATCATGTTGACAGTAGAAATTACATCTCGAGCTGCTGTTTTACACCGCGCCCTGTCAGAACTCACCGCAGCCCAGTGATCAGGACAAATTGAATACCATCCTGGCCGTGTCAATATTTATTCCATTTTACAAACGCGGCCGGATGGGGGGTAGGGCCCGGCGGAGGTGCCAGCCAAGCAGAGCCCCAAGAGGCCCTTCTCCTTCCTGTGCCCACTCCAGCTCCTTCCCACTCTTCTCCCTCTTCTTCCTCCTCTTCCTCAACTTTCTGTAATCACTTACAATAGAAAAATTCAACATCCATATCAAAAAGCACACAAATCATAAATACAGAGTCTAACAAATGATTATAAAGTGATTTCCATGCATCTGCCATTTGATCAAAACACAAAAAGTATCTTCTCTTCAGAAGCCCCCCCACATTGTCCCTTCTTGACCATAACTGCCTCCCTCCATCTTGACTTTTATGAGAACAAGTTCCTGGCCTTTCTTTATAGTTTAACCACCTGAATACAAACTCCTAAAGTCTTTGAGCTTGACATAAAGGGAATCATAATGCATATACACTTTTGCATCTAATTTACATTATGTTTGAGACTCATCTTGGTTTTTATGTGCATTCTTTTTCACTACTGTATAGTACTCCATTGCATGACCACACTATGAATTATAAATCCTTTCTATTTAGTCTCCTTGAATTCCCCTTTTTTTCTTCTCTTCCTTCTAGCCAGTCATTTCCTTCCCTTCCTGGGAAGGGAAGATTATGGCTATCTCCCAGCAATCTGTCTTGTATCTGTTCACATCATGCTTCTGATTCCAGCTCCTCCATCCTACCAACCACTCTGAGTCTCTCCCTTCCTCACACAGTTATCTCTTGCAGAGGATCCCTGGAGAAGAGATTGGGGTCCCCATCAGTGTCATTTTCCCCTGCTACTACCGTTGCAACCTTGGGGGAAAAGCCCACTGTGAGTTAGTAAGACACTGCCCACTGATTTGGGACAAGACCCAAATTGGTTCTGTAGCTTTCTGTAGGATGCATCAATGGGGGAGAAGGGAAACTTGGGTTAGTGGGGACCAAGCTCCACCTTCAGTTCTGCTCACTCAGTTTCCTGATGCACCCAGTCTGTGCCTAGCATTGAGTTCCATCCAGGCCACAGTAGAGACAGATTGGTGGGGGTCTGGATAAGGTGGGGTGTCCTCCAAAGAACCATGAAGAGCCGTCTTGGATACCCAGGAATATGGGCGATGTTAGTTTCAGTGTCCCTTAGTCTCAGCTCAGTCTTAGAGCTGCATTGATGATGCACATATTCAGGGTAGTTAATTTTTATTGCCATCCGAGCAGATGACATTAAGGAATCTGTCCCTTTGTGGTACAGGATGAGCTCGCTAGGCTGGAAGGCAAGTGGACTAGACTGGAGTTTGGCTTTGCTCCTGCGATGCTGGGTGACCTTGGGCAACTTCTCAACCTCTCTGGGCTGCTGCACGACAAGTCAAACAGTGGTTCCCTGAGCTTATCAGAGGACCAAGCTCATGGTGGCGACATAACAAGGGGACTCTTCAAAACGCAGATCCAAGTCCCCAGAACATCTGACCCAGTAACGACGATAGCGAGACTCTAAAGCAGCACTCACAAGGTGTGTGCTACGTGCCAAGGCCTGTGCACTCGGTGAGCTAAAAATAAGAGGCCGTTGTTGATCATCGTGCTGATCGCCCTGCCAGAGTCACCTTGTCTGCTCCGTGCCTTGGTTCCTTCTCAGTCTTACTTTACTGGTGAAGAAATCGGGGTGCAGAGAGGTGAGGGAACTCGCCTAGGGAACAGCCAGGAAACAGGAAGCCAGGACTAGCACTGGAAGGCTGACTCCAGAGCCTGTCCTGGGCCTAAATGGCTTCCCAGCAGCCCCCAGGCTTGGTGGTCAGGGAGCTGTGTAAGGAGACCAAGCCTTGTGCCTCTGCTACGAGAGACACATTTCCCCCGCGATGCACTGAGAGGCGTGTGAGAGGCCCACCCGCCCACGTGCAGTGCGAGCTCTTCCTGTTGTTATCTGAGGCCATTCTCATGCCGTCGTGCCCCGAAGATGGACTTTAGCTTCTCCAGCTACTGAGGAAAAAGCTCCAAGAGGAGCAGAGGAGGCTCCAGCCCCAAAGCCATGTCTGCCATGCCGCACGCTACCTCCATGACCCCGCCTGCCCTTCCCCTGTGCTGAGTTGCCCCCCCAACTCTCTGGGCCTCAGTCTTTCCACCTGCAAAATGGGAAGACTGGGTTGGCAGGCTGCTCCCTCATTTCAGCTTCTGCTCCAAACACTGTGTTCTTGGCTAAGCTCCTTCCCTCTCTGGGCCTCAGTTTCCCTACATGAGATCCTAGCCCAACCCTACAGGCCATGGCAGCTTTACCACCAGTGTCCCGGTGATGAACGCCCTGTTCTGGCTCTGTGGAAACCGAGTCCGGGGAAGAGATCTGCCTGTGGGTGGTCTATTGAGGGAGCCATGGGGAACACTATGGAAGGGCGAGGGAGTCAGGGCCCCAGAAGAGGAGCTGGATGGCTATGCTGTTTCAGCAAAGGTCTCAGCTGCTTCCCTGGGGTACTGGGACAGTGCAGGCCTGTCCACACAGCATCTATCAGACATGGGAGCAGGCGGCTCCTCCACCCTCCTGGCTGTCACTTTGGACAAGAGCCTCCCTTTGGCTGAGGGCAGTTTCTGATGTGGGTTTCAACTGGGGGCTGTCTTCAGCCACTGTCACCGTGCCTTCTACTACCCAAAATCCACCGAAAACCTGGGGTCTGACATCTGCTCTGCAGACACAGCAGAAAAGACATGGCCTGAGCGCTGAGCTTAGCCAGCCAGGCTGTGGCCCTGCACAGAAATGTGCCCCAGGCCTGCCACCCGCTGTCATCACAGCGGGATCAGCGCCCCGGATGTCGCTTAAAGCCGGGCACCGCCACCCGCCTCGCGGCTCATCTCCTGCGGCTCCCTGAGGTCCCAGCGATTATGCCACTGAAAATTCCGCTTTCATCTTGTCAACCTCGCAGTAAATTACAGGCCCGGGGAGGCGTGGGCCTCCTCCTTAAACAAGATTCAATTCCACTTAGCTGCCCCCCTTCCTGCCCCCCACATGGGTTTCCTCCTCCCGCCACCCCAGGCTCAGGATTTATGGCCTCTCCTAGCAGGCAGCTGGTAACCATGGCAAGCTCCTGAGGGAGGCTTGGGCTGGAGTCTCGTCAGCCCCAGACGCCGGTGCAGCCACTTCCTCGCCTGGGAGAGAGGGGAGGCCACAAAGACTGCGTGGGCTTCAGGGGCCAAGCACAGGGGCTGTTACAGCCCCAGCGATGAAGGGCCATGCACGCTGCCCTTTTCATCCCCTCGGCAACCAGGCGCCCGCACCATCGTTGCCCCCATTTCATAGATGGTCAGACTGGGGCCGAGCAGGAACATGAACTCAAGTACCAAGGTCACACACGCAGGAGGCAGCTGACTGCAGGCTGAGGCACCTCAACGCTGCGGCCACTGTTTCCTCTGCCCCCTTCTCAGTCAGTTGCTTTTTCTAGACCATTTTCAGGTCTCTACGAGAGTTTCAGGGCCTCTACGGTCTTGGTCTACCCATCCAGTGCCTGAAATCTTGCTTAGATGGTAGCCTCTTTAAAGCCCTCCGGGACTGGGGAGATGACGAGCTCTCTGGAGAGCCCATTATCTCCCTAATGATTAGGCGGAGCCTCCAAGTAATCGACCGAGACCTATTACCCCTCCAATGCAGAGCTCTGGTATTGGAGGTTCTCTGCATCTTGGCTGCTAAGTCCCTCCTGCAACCCTGCCAGCACCGGAGGCTGCCTGGGGGAATCCTCACCGTGTTGCCCTACTCTGCTCCTGGGTCTTTTCTGGCACCATTTCCACCCCTTGCAACTCCTCACCTCCTGTATTCTACACCCAGAACATGGGAGCTGGAAACCCACCACTGCCCTCATTTTCCTTCTGGGGAGGAGCTGAGAGAGGGCTGTAATGGGCCTGAATTTTCTGCCAATTAAAATAATAAATAAGAATAAAACAGCCATCACTTCCACAAAGGGCTTGATATCACCCTCCGCAGCAGCTCACCTGTGTCAGCCACTTGGTTCTCAAGTCACCCCACGGAGCTGGTCCCGCGTCGGCTGCCACTCTGCCGAGGAGGTGAGGCGCAGAGTGAGGTGACTTGCCCAGACTCTTAGAGGCACCTGTCACCAAGGCCCTGCTGCTCCCCGGCGGCTCCCCCTGTTCCACGTCCCCTGGTTCTACTCCACGTGGTCTGTTTGTGAACCACTAAGCAGACAGAAGGTGCTAAGAGGAGCCAGCACTCCAGGGAGAGGAGGAAGCTGCCAGGGAGGCTGGCTTGTCGCTTGTGTTCTTGGGTCTGGGCCGTGAGGTCAATCTCCTTCCGACTTGACTATAATGAGGGGTTGTCACCCCCATTTCTTGTGCAGCTTTCCTTCCACGTCTCCAGACACCTCCAACCTTGTCACTTTTTTAAAAAAAGTTTTTGTACATGTATATATATTACATTATTGTGTACCCCAGGGTTTTCCCATTTCCTTAACACCTGTTAACCATCTTATTCTTTCATACCCTCTGCCTCCCCTGCTTTCTTGCCCCTCCTCCTCTCTCACTCTGTCATTCAGTTCTGCAGGTTGTTTCTAATTTTTTCTTATTCGTTTGTTTGTTTTTCCCTATACCCTTCATAGAAGTGAGACCATCCCATATTTTGCTTTTTCTTTCTGGCTTATTTCTGCTATTATGAGTCTTTCTAGCTCCATCCATATGGCTGCAAATGACCTATGTTTGTCCTCCTTGATTGATGCATACTATTCCATCATGTACATATACCACATTTTCTTCAGCCATTCATTGGTTTTGGGGCATTTGGGTTGTTTCCATATCTTGGCGATTGTAAACAGAGCTGCAATAAACATGCATGTACAGGTGTCCTTTTCAACTATGTCATTTCTTCTTACTGGACTGGAAGCTGGGACAGCTAGAAGTGGGGCCAGGATCTGATTTGTATCAGAGCCTAACCTGGGGGCAGCACATAGTAGGTGCTCAAGAAAGGCTTGCTTTTATATAAGGTGTCTAGTGAGGCTTCAGCAGCTCATAACATTTAAACTGGTCCTTGCAGGCTAAGTTGGGGCTTGCCATTTAGAACCAAGGTGAAAGGGCATGTCAGGCAAAGGGACCTAGTTGAGCGAAGTCTTAGAGGACGAAATATTGGGGTGGGGGGAGGTGAGGGAAGAGGATTAAAAAGTAGGGTGTGACCAGGTCGAGTATCTTGGCAAGGGGCTGTGTCTTAACTTGGAGGTGGGAACATACTTTATGACCTAGTTATGTCAGGAACAGCTGGGGAAGGAAACAGTATTTCTCACAGGTCCTGTAGCTCCAGTTTGGGACTGCTGGGACCACAGCTGCAAGCCAGCTTGGCCAAACCACCCCCTCCCCACACATACACCACCTGACTATGAACAGGACCTTGTCTGGGGTGACAGATAGGAAGCACCAAAGTCAGGCCTGAGGGAGGTTTTACTTTATTCTCTCTACTGACAAGCGATGGAGCAGGCTGATAGGGCATCTTCCTCCCTAATCTCTGTCTCAGGCTGGAAGAAGAAAGCAAGCTGAGCCTGGCACCTTGTTCAGACCTTAATCCTCCACTTCCTGAGCTTAAAGCTATAGATTCTAGTCATGGATTCCCTAGTCCTCCCTCCTAAGGACACCACAGCATTGGAGAAAATCTGGTCTACAGGACTGGAATGTAGAGGCTGCCTGGTGAGATGTGGGGTGGTGAAACCCTAAATCTGCATTTGTCTTTATGGAGAAGGTGCTGGGGTGGGGGAGGTGGAATGGAATCCCAGCTCTGCTGCTACCTGCTGTGTGACCTCTGGTGAGTCACTTCATCTCTCTGAACCCAGCGTTCTCCACTATAAGACGGCGAAAACAAATCCTTCCAATTCTGCTGTAAAACTTGAGCACATGGTGATTATAAACGTAATCCTCTGGAAAGAGTCAAGTGCGATAACCAGGTGACGCTTGATTATTACTGTCCATGAGACTGGATCAGCATCATGAGAATGTAAGGCAATAAGAGCAGTGGTTATTCTAGAGCCTTTACACCTGCCATGAACACACTGAGCTGGGCCCTTTATAAGCTGCTGATTCACTGCCCCAACCTCCTGCAATAGGCATGAGTCTTACCCCATTTTAGAAGGAACACGTTCCTTCTCTACTCTTGCCTTCTACAATGGAGATGGTATCCCTGCTTTTGTCTCCGGACAGTCCCCTGATCTGAGTTCCACAGTCACTCACCTCTTTCTCACATCTGAGGAGCCCTATCCTACAGATTTCCCTCTTTTTTTTTTAAAAGATTTTTATTTATTTATTTACTTGTTTATTGCTTAGTTTATTTATTTTTATTGATTGCATATATATATATATAATCACTGTTGTTCCATCTCCTTATCACCCATTAACCATCTTAATCAGGTTTCCCTTTTCTTGCCTTATCTTCTGCCATCTCTGATGGGCTCCTGATTGTCACCATTTACATGTGTCCAAGTAGGTCCCATCCTTAAAAACAGCAACAGAAAAGAAGGGCACACAGCCCTACACCTCCCAGAGCCTTCTCCTAGTAGCAAAACCTCACTGAAGCTGACTGTACTGTCTCTTTTCTTCACCTTCCTTGCTCTTCTCAAGCCACCCATCTTTTTTCCTCAGCTTCGCCAGTACCCTCCATACTGCTAAACTTTATGATTGTTCACTATTCTTCACTTTATTCTGGCCTCTCATCAGGATTTGAATCATAAATCCAGACAATGAAGTTCTTCCTACCTCTTTAATAATACCTTCTATACTACCTCTATTCTCCTCTACCCTACCTGGTGATGCTTCAATCTTTTCCTGGGCAATCTCAGCTATGCTAATGACTTCTATTACCATCAATACTATGATGATCCCCAAACTTGACCTCAGACTCCCTTCAGAAGTTCAGAGAGAAAACCAAAATTGCCCTCTCAACACTTCTCTTAATTACTTCTAAGAAACCTCATGTCCAATAAGCACAGATTTGTTCTTCTTTCTCAGAACTAGTTTTTCTCTAAAGTACCCCATTTCAGTGAGTGGTACCCCTATCTGGCAAGGGATCAAACTAGAGAACTGGAAGTCCAGCTTGGCATTCAGTAGACAGTCTACTAATGAGTAGGGTCACTTTATTTCCTAAGTAACTGTCTAAATTACCTCCATTACTAATGCTAATTCAAACCAGGGACTCAAGATTACTCCTTAGTGTCTGAATTAACCCTGGATTGTGTGCCACTTACTGTGAGAAGGAATTAGGAAAGTTTGGGAGAGGAAGCAAGAGTTCTTTCTTAGGTATGCTGCATTTGAGACATCCATGAGACATGCAAGCTGAGATGTGCAGCAGGCAGTTGGGTGGAGCTCTAAGGAGAGTGAATATAAATCTGAGCAGCAGCAGCATCATGTAGGTGATATTTAATGCTGAGGAAATGAATGCGGTCATTTGGGGAGAGATAGAGATCAGGCCCAGAAGTGATTGCTGGGGCATTCCAACATCAGAGATGAAATGAAAAAGGAGGAGGAAGCAGAAAGACGGGAGGAAGCTGCCAGGGAGGTTGGAGGCCATCCAAGAGAATGTGGTGTCATGGAAACCAAGAGTGGAACTACAGGTCAGCATGTTGAAAGCTGCTGAGATGCAAAGTAAACTGAGGGTAGAGACTCCATCAAGCAACACAGTTCGCTAGGATCCTTGATAAGAGTGCTGATGTCCGCCTTCTTTGCTGAACTATAAGCCCCATGAGGCAAGGGGTGCTATTTGTTCATTGTTCTTCCAGTGCTTAGCGTTAGTACTGATTCCTGGCATGTCTGGTTATCTTTGTCTGTGTGCAAGCCATTGTACTTGAGATTTTATTTTTAGGAAGAATCACAAGCCCAAGATGAAGGCATTTTCATCTAAAAATGATTGACATTGGCTGTAGGGCTACCATTCTGAGGTTGGTCACTTTAAGTAAAACCCAAGGTTTGAGGTTCCTAGGAACAACCACGCAGAATGGGTGAAGCTGTTAAGTCACAAAACAAGGCTGGATTATGTCTGGCTCACCCTTACCCATGGGTGACATCCTTGGGAGTCCATTTAACTGAAGGAGGGTCTCCTATTTGGCTGCCCACTCTGTGCAGGACATGGGCTTTGATTTTAATTCCCTTTTATGCTGTGAGAGCATCAAAAAACAAATCCACAATTTCTGAGATCAGCAAATGCCCTCAGGACAGAAGCAGATTCTATGCTCTCTAACTTCTCAGACTTCTGTTTTCCCTTCAGTTTTGACCTAATAATTCCTGGTAATTCCTTACAAAGAGCTTACTTGTCAGCGCTTTGATGCTTTAATAAGATGTCTTTTCCATTTTATCTAGCATTCTTAGCTCTTTTCAGTTCAAGGGCTGGTCTAAAAAACTTAACCTCCTGCTTCTAAACACAGAAAGTTCTAATTCCTTGGGCTTAGCACAGTCTATGGCACGCTGAAATGGCTCAAGGAATATTTTCTAGCTGAATGAATGGCGTGAACTCAGCCTCCACTAGCCCTGCTCTTTCTACAAGCACTGGACACACTCCCAGGTTGAGATACTTGCAGAGCCCAGTGATCAGGACTCAGTGAGGCAGGGCTGTAACCTCAGAGGAGAGAAAGATCCCCATGGGATGGGGAGAGACCACGGCAGAACATATTGATACAGGATCAAGATGAGCAGAGATGAAACTTGACGAGTCATTGGGTTGGGCGAGGGCTCACAGGAAGTGACGTGATAAGTAAAGGCTGGCAGAACAGGTTGGAATGTGTGAGAGCTGAGAATGGGCATGGCTGCTGGGATGAACCAGGGGAAAATCTTGATTGCCCAGGGAGGTCCCTGAGCCCTGAATGAAGGCAGAAATAGAGCCCAGCAGGGGCAGTTCTTTGTAGCCACGAGGAGGAGGGTGGAGAAACAGCTTTTGTTGAAATGCACACATGGTAATTGCTAAGAATATTTTCCCTAGTTTAAAAAGCTTTCTTCTCTGCATTTTCCTTGGTTCCAGTTTCAAAGGAATTTTAATTGCAAAGGAAATTTTGTCCTCTCCCTGGAGGGAGAGGGCTCCAGAACTCTTCCTGATGCTGACTCTTCTCCAAACTGGGATTTTCATGCTTTGGTTGCATGGAAGCTATCTGGAGTTGAGCAGTAAGGGAGGGGTAAGAGGGGGGTGGGTGGTCATGAGATACACCTTTCTGGGGCCAGGAAGCCTGGATTTGCAGCTGAGACTCCTGGCCTAGGTCCTCCATCATGTTCTTAAGTAACAAGTCTAACTCCCTTTTCCCCCAAACCTGGTGGTTTTTTTTTCATTAATTCTGCCAATGAAACAATGAATCTCTCAGATTTCATCCTTGCTCCACTGTAGACTGTTCTCCACACAGCAGCTCATTTAGAAACCAGTCTCTTAAAAGGTTAAACCCAAATTTATCATAAAATCTAGCAATTTTCCTCCTAGGTATGGGCCCAAGAGAAATGAAAACATAGATCCACACAAAGACTTATAAGTAAACATTCATAACAACTTGACTCAAAATAGCCAAAAAGAGGAAACAAGCCAAAAATCTATCATCTGGAAAATGGATCAACAAACTGTGGTATAGCCACACAAAGGAATACTATTAAGCAATAAAAAGGAATAAAAAATCCGTGCAACATCATGGATATATTTCAAAAACATGTGTACCGAAAGAAGTCAAATTAAAAAAAATAAAACAGCATACAATGTATGACTTTGTTATGTGAAATTTCCAGAATAGAAAACAGACAAG
Organism: Uropsilus gracilis; assembly: GCA_004024945.1. Taxonomy (NCBI): domain Eukaryota; kingdom Metazoa; phylum Chordata; class Mammalia; order Eulipotyphla; family Talpidae; genus Uropsilus; species Uropsilus gracilis. Next base: position 20,357 of record PVHY01011118.1, on the reverse strand, counting down.
TAGTTGGTGGGGCTGGTGGTGGGAATGAGGATTGACTGCAGATGGGCACAAGAGATCTTTCCAGGGTAAAATAAATGTTCTAAACATGGTACTGATGGTAGCTTTGCAATTCTGTAACTTGCTCAAAGTCTGAATTGCATGCTTAGATGGAGTGAATTTTAGTGTATGCAAATATACCTCAGCAAAACAGTAGGGGGGAAATGGCTCCCATTGCTTGCAGAATAAAAGCCAGCATTTCTGCAAGACCGTGCCCTTCTGATCTGTGCCCATGATTCTTTGACATCATCTCCCCTTCCTCTCTTTCTTCCTGACTGCTCCAGCTCCACTGGCCTTCTGGGACTTCCTAAACGTAGCAGGTATCCTGCTACCTGAACCTTTTGCACAGACTGTTCCCTCTGGCTTCAGAGGTCTCTCCTGGATATCTGTAGAGCTCTCTCCCTTACCTTGTAATATTTTTGTTCAAATATCATGTTTTCCGTGGCAAATAACCTAATGCTCCATTTAAAATCACAACCTGCCTCCAAGGCTCTGCCAAACCCTTTTCTGTACTTATTTTTCATACCATTTATCACCTGCTAGCGTATGATTTACTTATTTATTTGCTTATTGTTTGTCTCTCTTTTCTAGCATATGTGTATCACTGGGATAGGAATTTGTGTCTCTCTGAGGGATGGTGTACCAAGGGGGCTTAGAACAGTCCCTGGCACAGAAAGGCACTCAGCAAATATTTGTTGAGTGGGATGAACTCATAAGTAATTCACCAAAGGTGTCTGGATGTCCTCTCTGGGCAGATGCTGAGCCAACAGCTGTGAGCTGGGTGAACAGGTCTGCCCCTAATGGTGGCATTCCAGTGGTTATAGAATTCTAGTGGTAGAGAGTATAAGCTGGTGGGGGGGAATCAATCCAGTAATGGAAAGCCCCAGTTCCATCATCAGAAAATTGAGGGTGTGAGAAGTTTTACAAAATTCTGTCATGGGAGCAGGATGAGGAAAGGGTCTTCTTGGAGAGTGACCTGATATATAAGTAGGAATTGATCATGGGGGGATGAGGGGGTGAGGGGAAGAGGGTCTCAGGTCCAGGAAACAGCAAGCATGGAGATCCTGAGGTCAGAGGGAAACTGTCTTGCTCAGAAACTATGTTTGCTCTGATGGGAACATGAACTTTGGGGGGGGGGAGAAATGGGGCTGGCAGGCAGGGCGGGCTGGTGTCAAAACATGTAACAGTTGGTTTAGCAGGACACCAGCTGGTCAGAAAAGGCGCTGGCCATAAGCAGGTGCTGGGATGTTCCTACCAACTCGCTGCTGTGCCAGAAGCTGAGGGAAAGAGCCTGGAGTTTTGACTTGCTGATGATCCCTAAAGGGCTTTAAACATGTGATGATGCTCACCTTTTGGAAGATGACTCCAGCTGTCAAGGACAAGACAGATTGGAGGGAAGACTTTGCTTTGGGGAGGCTGGGCAGGGGAATGGGAAAACGGGCATTTGCAGGTGATTGATAGGCTGTAGGTGGGGAAAGGGAGGGACGGGGATATCATGATGTTGATGATAATGATGATAACAGCCATCGTCAGCATTTATCAAGTAGGGAATGGTCCTGCACACCTGACCAGGTCTTGTCTCTTTTTTTTTTTTTTTTGAGACAAGGTCTCACTATTTTTGCCCATGGAACTGCAGGCTCACGTTGCCCGGGGTACCACAGACTCAAGCAATCCCCAGCCTCAGTTTCCCAGGTAGCTGGGATTACAGGAGCGTGCCACCATGCCCAGCTACATATTTTTTTTGGAACTAGGTCTTGCTACATGCCCCTGGCTAGACTTGAACCACAACCCCTGGCCCCAGCCATGGCTACCTAGGCTGCCGCTTACAGGCATACACCACATCCCTGGCCAGGTCTTGTCTCTTATGACAACATGCTCAGAACCTGAACCAAGGGCAGCTCCACAAAGAAGTGGTCCCTTCAGGATTCAGACAGAGTAAGGATGGTGCTGGCCTTTCAGAGGGTGACTCCCAGCTTTCAGGCTTGGCTGAGTGGAAGAACCATGCAGGCAGCTGTGGGTGGTCTGAACTGGAGGAAGGAAGTGGAGGAGGGAGATGCTAGACCCACAGAAGGTGTGAGGTTCTAAGGGTCTTCCACCAGGGTGGAGATACCAACCAGATGGTTGAACACGAAGCTCTGAAATCCAGAGAAGAAATTAAAATTGGCAACAAGTGATTTGGGCAACAAGTGCCCACAAAGATGCCAACCGAAAGTGACTGGGATGACTGATGATAAGGGTGAGGAGTGAGAAAAGACTCAGGTTGGTCCCAGGACTTAATTTGGTGACAGATGTACAAAACAGGGTGTTAGCGTGACTCCTTTGTGGTAAGTAAAAATAGTAGAAAAACATATGCACGGAGTAGGAACAAAACATTTTTTGAAAGGGAATGAAGGAAATTGTTATCTCTGAAGAGCAGTGGGCAACATGGGCTCTTGTTACCAGACGTGCGTGGAAGCCACTATGATTGCACACTGGCTTTTGAGAAAAGCAGGACCTTTACTGCAAGGTCAACTGACAAGAAGGTAGGAGGGAAGGCTCAAGTCTGCCTGGCTGGTTTGGGAGCGGTGACTGGTTTATGGGATAGAAGGAGGGAGAAAAGGTTTGGAATGGCTTGCAAAATTTGATTGGTCAGACACAAATTAGCTCTTCCTTGTGGACGGAGGCTTCGCTTTTGCAAGGCGTTGCCTAGTCTGTTGCTTATCTTGCAGTTTGATTGAGTTGCATCTGTGGAGAACTTGCGGATTAGCTGCCTCTGTGGAAAACAAGCCCTGAAAGGGAAGTCTGATAAGTTGGATCACGGCAGCTGTTGTGTGGTGTGATGGTCTCAGGGCAGGCTGACCTTGACTACACACGGGGCATGTTGTGCATGTGTGGTACACAAGCCACATCTATTTTTAAAAATATCCACGGGGGAATAAATGGTTGGTGAGATTTAAAGTCATTTCTGTTTTTCTCTCCGTCACTACTTTGCATTGAAAAAACAACAACAACAAACTTAGTAATCAATGTTGTTAAAACAAGTGACGGGGCAGTAGAGGAGTCGATAGCCACAGGGATGGAGAAGGAGCGGGTGGAGGTAGAAGAAAACTAGCAGGATGTGGGGGCAGAAGTCAGAGATGGGAGGTTTCACAGGGGAGCGCACCCACTCCCTGTCCAATGTTGGTAAGAGACCAAGAGTGGTGAGGGGTGCGGGAGGGAGGCATCCTGGGGAATGGAAGCCTGGTGTGTAGTGCAGAGAGGCATGGGGGGCCCTGCAGAGCTGTACTGGGAGAGCTGACACCAGATTGGAGTGGGCTGTGGAGAGAGTGGGAAGGAGGGAAAAGAAACAACTTGATAAGTTGGGTTGGGGGGGCATCCATCGACTAGAGAGGATGGGGGGAAAGGGGGGCTTTCTAAAGGAAAGAGGGTTGAGTGTGTTCGGTGCTGGCCACAGGGGAGGCTGGAGTGCATAGGATTGCTGGGGTCGAGGGGCCTGGACCACAGGGAGAATAGGTCCTCAAGGGAGATAGGAGGCGAGGCAGAGGGGGAGGTGAAGCCAGATTCAGGTCCCAGCTCCTGCCTCTTCAGTTTTGGTGTCAGCCTTAGGGACAGTGCCTGGTCTTGCTTCTCCTGTTGGCCACTAACCCCAGTCCAGGCTTCCCTGCCCCTGGCTCAGCTGCTCAGGCTGTTGGAGGCTGTAAGGCAGCCTCCTGGCCCCCTGCCCTATCCTCTGGCTTGGGGTGTGGCCTTTGGTCTATCTCCTGGGCTTCAGTTTCTTCTCAAGGTTGGTTCAGGACCCTAGGATTCCATGTTCCCACACTGCGACGTCTGCAACCCCTGATATCTGGACTAAGGAGAACTGGCAAGGTGCCTCCCAGCCCTGAGACCAGCAGGCCCTTTTCATTGTACAGAAGACACCTGCCACCTGGGAGCTTGTGAATTCGGGGCTTTGGGTCCAGAATGGTCCAGTTGATTTTTCTAGATATTCTTGTCCCCAAGTCCCACAAGTGGGGGGAAAAGCAACTACTGAGGCAAGGGGTCTCCTGGGCCATGGAAAGTCAGGTGGTCATCCAGACTGTGTCCAGCTCAGCTCTGGGGGGAAAGAAAGCCTGCGTCCTGTGTGGCCTCAGTGTTCCCATCTGAAAACTGGGGATGCTCATGGTGATTTTACTGCCAGGGTTAAAAGAGAAAATGCACAGACGCTTTAAGAACAGAGCAAAAGCTCCTGGTAGCAGAACTACCTGCTTTCTTCATAGGGGCTTCACAGCAGGCTCTGCCCTCATCTTTTGGCACCAAAAATATTTAAAGCCCATGACCCAGACAGTCTATGCTGGGGAAACAGACCCCCGGAAAGTGTACCTCGCAGTCACCACACGCAGTCTGCTGATCATAAGGGAACGATGAAGCCTTTTACATATCTGTCCATGAGGGAGTAGAGACAAAATGGAGTAGATTCACATGACGGAGTACAGTCACTTACAGGGAATGAACGGGAGCTATATATATATCAACCCTGATGGCTTTCACAAACATTGTTTGGAGGGGGGGGGGAAGCAAGTTGTGGAGCGATGATACATTTAGCATGAATCCATTTACATTTCAAAATTCCCAAACAAAGCTTCTTATTTTCTTGGGAACATATCATGTGCGCTAAAGTATAAACAGGGGAAGACAGCAACACTCACCCAACTCACCCCACAGTGACTTGGCGGCAGTGGGAAGAACCAATCCAAGGTGGAGGGAGTGAAGGCAGGAGCTTTGTCAACCACATCCTGATTTCTAAGAGACCCAGTCCATGTATTTCTTGTAAAATTAATTTTTAAAAAGAAATTAACTGAAAAATTCCTGCCTTGCCTATCTCACTAAATTGTTTGGAGGATCGAATTATATGTGCATAGAGATTGTGCAATTCATTTTCTAGTTGACAGAGCGTTTTTTAAGCACGTGACCTTACTCCATCTTCTCAATGAGACTTTGAGGGATGGCTTATCATCTCCATTCTATTGCGGAAGAAACTGAGGGGAGAGAGGTGAAGAGATTCATCTGAGGTCCCACGTGTGGCATCGGAATAGAATGAGGGGTTCAAACCCAGGGTCTATAACCAGGCCCCTCTTTTTACTGCTTTAGGCTCTGGAGTGAAAATGCCTATTAATCTCCAGAACACTGTTGTCATTGGGTCATGCTGGGAGGCACCGTCCTGCCATTGTGCACCATCTCTGGGAAATCTGCAGCCTCTAGGCAGAAGCCCCATGGCCCACAAACCTGGGCCTGTGGTCTGGGCCCTTCCCTCACCTGCTAGTTTCTGGGGAGCTGTATGCACTTAAGGATAGACAGGACAGCCGGTGTGGGGGTGCTCACCTGTTCAAGTAGTGGGAGGCAAGAGGCTTGTGATCGCTTGAGTTCATGGGTTTGAGACTACCCCCAGGCATCACAGCGACAGCGAGACCTGGTCTTGAAAAACTAGCTGGATGCCGCGGTGGGAGCCCGTAATCCCAGCTACCTGGGAGGTTGAGGCTGGGGATCGCTTGAGTCCATGGTATCCTGGGCAACATGGCAAGACCCCCCCAAAAAAGGATAAACGGGACTATTGGACTCAGAGAGACCTGGAGTTGAGTCCTTGCTGCTCTGTCTCCTACAGGCCAGTAATATAAAGCAAGTCACTTTTGCTCAGCAAAGCCTAGGTTGCCACAGGCAAAGTCACTCCGGGAAATGCTCCGTGAGTGTAAGTGCCTGCTCTGAACCTCTCCCCCAGCTTTCCCTAAGCAGAAGCCTCCCTCCCCCTAGGACCCACACACAGGGAAGTATGAGACTCAGGTCTTGGAGGGTAAGATCGTCAACGACAATGGGAAATGTCACCACCCTCTGACTGGGGTGGCAGACCTCACTCACAAGCAAGGGTTCCCCAGTCCCAAATGCCTGCTGGGGTTAGATGACTGGGGTCCTCTTGAATCTTGTCTAGAGAGCAGTAGGAAGCAACCAGAGGTTTTATCGGGAGAGTGTTGTGGTCATTTGGGTATCAGGCAGCACTGTGGGTGGAGTGTGGCTGTGGAAGGGACAAGCTGGAGGCAGGCGTCCTATGATGAGACTGGGGTGAGCAATTCAGGGGGCAGATGGAGCCCTGAAAACCCTTCTCATCCTGTGAGACATCTGGAAGACTGAGGAGGCCAGGGAAGAATGGGGTGACTGGACTGGATTTTGAAAGATGCTAGAAGTATAGAAGACATCGAGTAGCAAGCAGTAGATAGCAGACTATTTATCATCAACTAAAAATTCTAAAAACTAAAAAAAAAAAAAAATGCAGCCATTCACCCTGACACTCCCCTTGTCACTGCCACAGACTTTCTTGGGAATCAACCTCCCACCCCTTTGTATTCAGGGAGTGTCCACACAGCGCTCCAGTATATTCCCAGCCCAACTGAAATCACTTGGTGGAAACAAGTTTTTATGTCAACTCAGAAACCGACCCGGTAAGCCCTCCGACAAACACTGCCGTTATTGCAAAAGCAGGTCGCCAGCCAGAGAATACAGTGGCTCGGCCCTCTCTGTTTGTCACAGACACATCGCTGACCTACACTGGGCACTGGGATAATATCGCATCTGCCGGAAACTTCAGACTTGAGGGAGAAGCTACAAAGCCAGGTGGAAGGTGAACAGCGAAGGAGGGAGGTCACAGGTTCTAATGAAAAGAGCGTGTGTGTTTGGAACACACTGGCACATGCACCCCTTTCTGGAGCAACCTCTGACGTGGGTGCTGTTTTCACATGACCTCTTGCAGACGTGAGCGTACAGACCTAGGGAATGGAAGCACCTTGCCCAAATCCATGCAGCTGGTAAGCAGCAGGGTGGGGTGTGCCACACATGGCCTCGAGATCCTCTGTAACAGTCTATTCTCGTCACCAGGCTCAATGAATAGCAGTATGTTTCCCTTTTGTGCCCCCAGATACCGGCGCTGATGATTTTAATGATGTTGCTTCTTCATTTATTCATTCAAAAAATGATGATTGAGTGCCCGTGCTTGGTAGAGAGAAGGGAGGGTGGCAGGGGATGGGATGGGCAGAGGTCGGGAGGCAGAGATGAGTGTGCCACCATGAGGGTCCCGGACTTGGCAGGTGAGACGTGGAGTAGATTAGCCTGGGTGGGTGGGGAGCCAGTCTGAGGAGTCAGGGGTCTATAAACAGTGGGCGGAGTTGGGGGTGGGGCAGGAGAGCTCCGGGAGAGCAAGAAGGCGGCTGGCTTCCTTATTTATTACCTCTGGGCTCTCAAATGCCTGACTACCAGGCAGAAGTGACAAAATAAAAAGGGAAAGGAAAAAATGCCAGCTACAGCCAGAATAAAATCAGGGCAAATAGAATAAAACCTGACAGCCAAGTATAAATAAATATTCGTAAAAGAGTTAAAGGACAGATTAAAATAAAAACACCAAATGCAATTCTTACCCCTTGACAAATGCAGTGCGAATTGGGTTCTTTTAATCAAATGTTTGGCAGGTGTATGAATTATTTATAATTCAATATCGGGTGGTTAAATGGAAAATGGAAGATGTTCCCGTGGTCTTCTCAGAGCTTATCCGCCTCCCTGAGTCCTCCCCCGAGAGGGGGTGTGGGTCGCCCCTCACCCACCCCAGGTATAGGCTGGACTCTGGAGTCTTAATCCTGTTCAAGCAATGCCTTTTGCCAGCATGTGCTCTTGAGGGTCACAAGCCCCCTCAAGGGCTGGAGAGAGGAGCAGGATGGGAACCAGAGACCCCAGTTCTCCTGGGCAGTCGCCCATCTGCGTGTGCCCTCGTGCCGTTCTCCACCCTCCCTGGATGCTGGGTCTTGGCGGTGGATCCCTGCCTGGTGCTTTCCTGAACTTTGGCCCCTCGCATCTCAGTTCATCACAGCCTGATTTCCAGCATGTGGGTGCCCAGCCCCTTCTTGTCCCCATTTTACAGAGAGAAAGCTAAAATCCAGAGGGGTGCCCGGATGTGCCCCCAGCCCAGAAGTCAGTGAGCTCTCCAGGTCTGCAGGCTCCAGTTCACTGGGAGTGAGATTCCGGGAGGTGGTGGTGCTCCAGCGTTTGGGCCTGGTACACAGAGAGTGTGAAGTTCTAGCTTCAGGCAGACTCGGGCCCTGCTTCCAGCTGGGACTCTGCAATCAATGTGGCCTGGGGGGCTTGGGGCCAGTCCCACTCCCGCTCTCCACCTCCCCCACACCAAGGATGAGGAGCACCCTGGGATGTGAGGAGGCTGCATGGGCGGGGTTCCTGTGCCAAGCGTGGGCAATGCAAGTGGGACGTGACTATCATTTCAGCGACAAAAAGATGTGCCCATTTTACAGGTGAAGAAACTGAGGCCCAATGAGACAGATTTCCCCAAAGGCATTCTGTGAGTCAGCTGAAGGAATCTAGGTGTCTGGGGGGCTTGTCAGCTCTTGGGGACCCGGTCTATGCCCTCACCCCCTGCATATACCCAGCCACCTGACTCTGGATGGGATCCTTGTGCCCTCCCCCCCTCAGCACTCAAGGAATATCCTGCTCGTGCCTGCCCAGAGCCCACATGGAGTCTGTCTCTCTCCCTGTCCTCCAGCTCCCCCCCACACACACCCTGCGAACCCGAGCTGGTGTCCCGGCGCAGCTCTGGGCTGACTGACTTCCCTGAGCGCAGACGAATGCGTCCTCGCAGCTAACAAACGGCTGTCGGAAAGGTGGGAGAATGAAGGTAATTAGTCCCCTTAATGCCGATTTCAGACTAATCTTTCACACTTAAGGAAATTGTTCCAATGATTTTCTTATTTTCTGGGGAGCTCATTAAGTAAGAATTAGAAAAATAGATATGGTTGGAGATAAGAAAATGGATTTTGTAATGACAAGCTGCCTAAACACACCAAGAGGGGCCTGGCTGTGCCAGCTTGGAGTGACAGATCCGGCTGCCTGGGGTGGGAGGCAGTGGGGTGCTCCAGGGCCCCTGGGCAGGATGAAGGCCCCCAGCCTCAGTTTGGGGCCCCTAGAGTAGGTCCTCACCTGCTCCCCAGCTGCAGATGATGTGACAGAACAGAGCCCGCCCCTCACAGCCTGTGTGTGCCCAGACCTCACCACAGGGCCAGCCTCCCTAAGCAAGAGCCAAGTCTGTGTTGGGGTCCAGGACACCTCCACACCTTCCACCTCCACACCCTCTGGATCCTCTGGAAAAACTTGTGCATCTATTAACTGCTTGCTGTATACAAGGTGTTTTGTCTACTGCTTTGCTTGCATTTCAGCCCATGGGGTAGAAGTGGTCAGTCGCCATTTTAAGAGGTGAAAATGTAAGCTCAGGCAAGAGTAATTGTGTTCAGTCCCCCGGTGACTTTTAGGTGTCATCTGTTCTGATTGATCTCTGCTGTTCCAGCTTGGCCTGTGAGCCTGGTCATGTGACTGACCAACGCTACAGAGTGGCCAGTTCCAGTGTGGATGGAAAGCCAAGGTACCCCATGTTTGTCCCCAGCCTGGCTGCCTTGATGTCATGAGTCCCAGTGAGAAGGTGGCATGGAGGGGTGACCTGAGCCCGAAGGGACTATGTATATGGACATGCAGTAGCTTCCCAGGTGGGCAGGTGTGAGGGAGGGGCTGCTGGAGAAGGAAGGATGACCTGGCAGTTATCCTTCTAGAACAGGCGTATGCTCCCACTGCCACCATTCCCACCTCCCCATCTCTGCCTAGCCCGCACCTACCCCCTGACCTGCTGATCGTTTCTCTTGTCTCTCTGCAGCCTCCCTGGAGGCCAGCAGTCCCCGGCCTTCTTCCCCGACATGCTCAAACCTTTCCTTCACCTTTGAAACAAGTTGGGATCCAGTGGGCCTTTGTTTCAGTGCAATGCACCCTGGGAAGGCTCACCTTGCAGGTCTGCTGACCTGTGTACGGGCCAGGTCAGCATCACCAGCAGAAGCTGCCTGGAGATTGGCTCCGTCAAGAAGAATTGCTTTTTAACGGTGGGAAACAGTGATTTTGTGAAAATGTCAATAAGGCATTTCTCCTCGGGTCACAGGCTGAGCCATGTGTCCGAGGCTTGTCTGCTTCCCGGATCCCCGATGACCACCCAAGCTCTGCCGTACGGCCGCTGCACCACCCTCGGGAGCGCTCCTTGAGCAGCTTGTCGCCCATGTGACATTTGCAACGTCTGCAGAACTCTTGCTTGTTACAAGTGAGGGAGACCACCGCTGCACCTTGGGGGTGGAGGCAGGGCTGCTGCTGAACACCCCACAGTGCACAGACAGCCCCCCACAGGGAGTTAGCCAGCCAGGATGTCCACAGCGCCAAGGACATTGACCCATGTCCCCACTAAGTAACCCACCTGAGAGCTGGGAGTAGGACCCAGAGCTGACACGGTGGAAAGAGCACTGGGTCTGGTCTCCGAGTCAATGATTCAACATGCATCTATTGTGCTCCTGCTGTGTGCACCCATTGTGCATGAAGCTGGGTCCTCAGTAGTGGAGGAAGTAGATACAGCCTCTGCCCATCTGAACGCACAGGGTTCAGACCCTTTGATCTGGGTCACCTGAGACTGGGCATCCCCTTTCTCAGTCTCAGTTTCCCCATCTCTGGCGTGGACGCCATTCTGCCCCTACCGGTGCTGCCTGAGGGCTTTGGAATTTTAAAAGTGAAACAGTCACATAGATCCTCAGTCAGCCTGGAGAGGATTGGGGGGCATTTCTTGCCTGGAGAGGGCTGGCCAGGGTTGGGCCTGGTTTTGGATGAGGGGAGTAGAAGGGGAGGGGAATGTGGGTGCTTGGGTGTGTGCAGCTTCTGCTGAGTGGTGAAGAAACAGGATGAGCAACAGGCTGAGTGCGGAGCCCCTGGCCAAGGGCAGCGGCTGGGACTCCAACCTTGTCCTCTGGCTGTGGCTCTCCCCCTTCCGCCCTCGCTGGGGCCTGTTAAGATGGTGCGGGCTGGGGACTCAAGGTCTGAGCTTTGACCACGCCTGGCCTCCGAGCCTAATTCCCCAGCAACCCCCATCCCGTCTCACCCCATTAGCGTTGCTTTAAAAAGTGCGGACCGACCGGGGTGCGTTATTGCCCACATAAATCAGGCGGCTCGGAGTACGGAACACCTTTAAACAAACAGCTGATGGGAGTGAAGTTCCAGGATCATTATTAATAGCTTTTCATTTCGGTGGCCGCTGTGCTGTGACATGCCTTCCCAGCAGAAGCCCCGCGCAGCCAGCCCCCGATCGGCTGATCCCCCCGAGTCCGCCAGTCAGAATGAATGACTGTACCTTTGTGTTAATTGTGGAGCCCAAGCCACACGCGGAATGCTAATAGGGCCAAGTGGGAGGGGGCAGGTGCCAGTCGTGCTCGCTGCTGGGCAGGAAGGACCCACCTCTGGCCCTCCTCCACCGCTGCCAGCAGCAGGGTCTTTCTAACATACTTATCTGGCCTCCGCCCTCCTCAGCTCAAGAAAGCCCTGTGGCTCCTTGGGCACAGTGCCAAGCCCAGGCTCCTCTGGCTGCCTTTCAGGGCCCTTGTGTCTCACTCGGTCTCTAGCACCAGTCTCTGAGCCTACCTTCTAGCCCACCCACCCTCCCTTGCTCATTCATTCATTCATTCATTCATTCATTCATTCGTTCGTTCGTTCGTTCGTTTGTTCGTTCGTTCATTCACTCATTCACTCATTCATTGTTCATTCATTCACTCACTCATTCATTCATTTGTTCATTCATTCATTCGTTCGTTCATTCACTGTATACTAAGTCAGGGTTCAAAGCCATAAACAACACAGACATATTTGTTCATCTCATAGCACTGAATTAAGAACAGGCTGAAAAAGATAGACAGTGGTGGTCTACCTGGGCTACCTCTGGTCTGACTCTTTACCGCTTGTGTGACCTAGACGGGCCACCTCCCAGGGCCTGTGGCCTCTTCTGTAGACCTAGAGTGATCATAGTAGCCACTTCCTCGGGCAGAGTGAGGAACTAAATAGCTAAAAATATAAACACCTAACATGCCTACTACCACATAGTGCTGACATTAGCTGCTGTTATCATAACTCATGCCTTTATGCCAACGTGGGGGGATGACTCCAAGAGAAGGAGCTGGGAGCAAGGAAGCTTCCGGGCTGGGGCTCCGAGGAAGTCTGCTTGGCTCAGAGGGGAGGGGTGAGGGGCTCAGTGGAAGCAGAGGGAGTGGGGAGGTGGTGGTGGGGGGGCGGCTTGGGTAAAGGCCCCAAGGCTGGAGGAAACCTGGCAGGCAGCGGGAGGCTGGAGAGCTGTGGAGAAGGAGGGCGAGATGAGGCTGAAGATGAGGCTGGAGAAGCAGAGGGGGCCATGCTCACAGGGCCTCGAGGGCCTTGTTAAATTTTAAATCTCGTCCTGAGTGCAGTGGGAAGCTGTTGACAGCTTCCCAAATGGGATTGGCAGGACTGCATCCATGCTCCTGTACCTGAGAAGCAGACTGGCCCCCTCACCCTGCTGGGGGTCCCCCATGAGATGACTGAGAACGGAACGGGGAAGGGAGAAGAGGTTATTGTTCCTGTGAGTGGGAATGTGGCCTGAGCCAGGAGGGGAGCTGTGAGGGTGGGGAGGAAAGCGCTGCTTCATGGCATCCAGGGGAAGGAATGCTTTGTATGCAGCATCGGGGGAAGTGAAGAGGGGGATGCCAGTCGGGAAGGACTCCAGGGTGACCCCACTGGTGATGTGGGAACAGAGGGGTCATCAGGCTTCAGGGACCATGAGGTCGGGCTGCATGCCCTGATGGTTGTGAGCCTCTGAGCCTTTGCACATGCTGTTCCTTCTCCCTGGAATGCCTTTCCCTGCTCTCGACCAGCGAGGGGTTTCCTGTTGTCACCTGCAATGTATGAAGCCAACCCTGGCTGCTCTAGACTTGATTCTCCCTTCATGTCTCCTTCCTCTAAGCACCAGCTCGCTTATCTGCATCCCCTTCTCTCGTTAGCTTCTGATTCCACGCAAAGGCACAGTGGTGGCAAGAGAGGCACAAGAGAGTAGAATCACATGGCCTTTGCTGAACTTGAGGCTCCTGTGCCACTTCCACCTCTTCTTCCTCCACTCGGAGGGCACCCAAGCTCAGCTCCTGGACTGGCCTTCTTTTCTGTCCAGACCCATCCCATAGTGACCAGAGACTGTTCCAAAGCGAGAAACCCATCCACTGACCATGATCCCCTGCTTGTGCGAGCACCCGACTCCTCTCTCCCTGCTGCTCCAACCCAGTGATCCACTTGCCGGTTCAGCAATTCCACCAGGCTGTCCACAGTGTCTTCAAACCTTCAGGTCTGAAGCTGAACTCCTGAGCACAGTCCTCCCCACGCCCGCCTACCTGCACCCCAAATAATAACAAAACAACATTTCCATCTGCTCCTCTTCCAGGGCCCCCCATTCCAGTAACTGGCAGCTTCATGATCCCAGATGCTTTGCAGAAAGCCTTGGAGCCATTCTTGACTCCGCTGTCTCACACCCACATCCATCCATCCATCAGCAGCTCCCGCCAGCGGGCCCTTAAAATAGACCCAGGAGCTGACCATTCTCACCTCCTTCACTGCTAACAGCCTGGGCCAAGGCACCGCCATCTCTCACCTGGATCACTGCAACATTCTCCACACTGGCCTCCCTGCTCTGCCTTCACCCCCTGCAGACTATTCTCAGTCATGGTGTTAAAACATAAATCAAGTCATAACACTCCTCCTCTCAAGATCCCTTCGACTTCTCTTACTCGGTAAAATGGCTCATAAGACCCAGCGTAATCTGGCCTCTTGTTACTCCTCTGACCCTCTCCTCCCAGGCCTCCCCGTGCCAGCCATCCCGCATCCGCGCAGTCCTCTTAACATGTTCTCAACATGGGCCTCGGCCTTGACTGGGCCTCTCACCCTGGTCTGTGGCCCACCTGGCACACTGTCTCTTCTCAGGGGTCTGCTCAAGTGGTGGACCTCTAAGATGCCTCCCCAGACTTTCTCCCTCCTCTTTCTACTTCCCCCCACCCTCCCGTGGAGCTTAGCCCTGTCTGGGATGTTGTACACCCATTTGCTTAGGGCCCTGGTCCTCCAGTGAGTGTCCCTGAGGGCCAGGGACTCGTCTCGTGCACCCGGTGCAGCAGTGCCCGAAGCAGAGCTCAGCAGAGAACAGGTGCTTGTGCCGCTGGCATTATTGCTGTACCTGTTTGTCACTGGTTGGTCTATTTCTCTGTCTCCCCCAGTAGGCCGCAACTGGGTCCAATGTCCCACTGTCTTGCTGGTGTCCCAGACCGAGCCTGGGTGCTTATAAAATGTTTGATAACAAATGAACCGATAGTCAAGGGCCAGCTGGGTTGTTGTCTGAGGTGGTCCCCAGGGAAGGGGTATGAGACAGAGTGGCCTCTAGGAGCCTCTTACTCCTGTGGCCCTGCCTGCCACTTCCCGAGGACCTGGGTTCACCTTGGATGGGAGGGAAAACTGACACTTGAGCCAAAAAATCTCCAGAGGCCAGAGGAACAGAAATGGGATTAGGAGCTGGTGCTGGAAGGATCTAGAAGGGTAAGTTTCTTTTGCGACTAACCTCTGGATGTAGAATTGCTTCAGGTTAAGGAATCTGAAGTTTTGGAACAAGTCAGGGGTGTAGGGTGAGCATTTGAATTAAAAGTTAGAGCTTAGGAGAGAGAGACTGAAGTTTGGTATTTAAGGTTAAGATTCGGGGTTTCTGGTTAGGACTGAGAGTTTGGGAAGTTGGACCTGATCGTGTCGTCAATTGCTTTTTGAGAATGAGTCAAAGGACCACTACTAGGGGGTTGAGGATGATGTGAGGAGTCTGACTCTAGGACATTCATCAGGACACTGTAAGATACAAAGTCACATCCGGGCATGGTGACAACCGCCTATAATCTAAGTCCTGAGAGGCAAGAGGACAGGGGTCGCTTGAGTTCGCGAGTTTGAGACTACCCCGGGCAACATAGCGAGACTTGGTTCTCAAAAAAGCAGCAGGGTGCACCTGTAATCCCAGCTACCTGGGAGGTTGAGGCTGGGGATGCTTGAGTCTGCGGAATCAGGACCACCTCGGGCAACATAGTGAGACCTCGTCTCAAAAATAAATAATAAACAAACAAATAAACAAACGAAAAGACACAAAGCCACAATGTCTAGCAAAGTCCTAGATCATTCTCCACCAGGGGCGATTTTGCCACCCAAGGACTTGTGGCCATGTGTAGCCATGTTCTCAGTTATGGTATCTTGCAGATAGTGGGGGTTCGTGGTGAGCAGAGACCTGGGAAGCTGCTAAACAGCTATTGGTGTGCAGACACACTCTTGTCAACAAAGGATTATCCAGCCCCCAAATGTCAGTAGTGCTGTGCAGAGAAAGCCTGTATGGGAGGATGTGTCCATTCCTGAAGGGTCAGGGTCCAGTGGGTCAGGATCCTATGTGTGCTTGAGGCTGGGGGCTGGTGTGATGGGGATCTTGCTTATCAACCAAGGTACAGGTGACTGCATGCCCCACTGCATGAATTTAGCTTCACACAGCTAGCATGGGTTCTGGCAACATCAAGGGGAGAGGGGGAGGGGGAAAGTGAAGAGGTGGAAACTGTTGGGGGGTCAGCAGCCTTGGAAGGGTTGCAGGGGCCTCGGCTGTACCCAGAGGAGGCTTGGGTTGGAGGCAGCATTGGCAGGGAGCTACAGACAGATGACATCTCGAGAGATCCATGTCTGAGGTGCCCTATGCAACTTGAGTGTCTTGTTCAAGTCAGAATTTACATCCTGGCAGCTGACCCTTGCACAACACTCTGCTTTTTATCGGCTAATTCACCTTTAATCTTCCCATCAAGTCTCTACGCTGAGTGTGACTGTAACTCCCATTTTACAGATGAGAAATCGAGGCACAGAGAGGTTCGGTGAGATGCCTAAGACCTCGTAGCTTGGAGGAGCAGAAATGGCTCTGCAGCTTGAGCTTAAAGGCTCTGGGCTTGTTTGTGGTAGAGGGGCTCAGGGGGGAGTCTCCCCACCTCCCATGCTGCTATCTTCCTCTGCCATCTGCATAGGTAACCTCATCACACCCTCTCAAGGGTCTGGACCAGGTGCTGTTATTACTATCCTGCTCTCAGATGAAGCAACCAAGGCTCAAGGAGGTTAAGTACCTCTCGACACAGCCAGATCTGCCTGACATCAAGGCCACGTCTGTGTCTCTACCTGCAGCTCAGGGGGCACCTCGGTACAGGCCTCGGTGCCCACCCTCATGGCCTTGTTTGATCTTCACAAGCCAGGCTGAGGTTGCAGGTCTGTTCTGCTGGTTCTATTGACAGTTGGGCTGGATAATCCCCTGCGTGTCCCGAGCGCTACAGGCTGCTCAGTCATGTTCTTGGTCTCCCTGCATTGCAGACTAGTAGCATCCCTGTCCCCAAGCTGTGACAACCTAGACTATGTTCAGACATGGCCAAATGCACCCTGGAATTTACAAAAAAAAGTCACCCAGGCCGGCGATGGTGCCGCGTACCTGTAAGCAGCATCCTAAGAAGCCGCGGCCGGGGCCAGGGATCATGGTTTGAGTCCCACCGGGGGCATGTAGTGAGACCTAGTCCCAAAAAAATAACTGGGAGTGGTAGCATGTGCCTGTAATCCCAGTTACCTGGGAAGCTGAGGCTGGGGATTGCTTGCGTCCGTGGTACCCCGGGCAACGTGAGCCTGCGGTTCCACGGGCAAAAATAGCGAGACCTAGTCTCAAAAAAAAAAAAAAATAGCCCATCCCCAACAAAGACCACAGCTGCAGAGATTGGACTGAGGATTCGCCTATGATACAGAGGACCTTGGGAACTAAGACTCGGAGGCGGGTGGCATCTCTCCCCAGCTCTGCAGAGTCAGGCACAGACCTGGACTCAGGGCTGTTCAGCCAAGAGGAAGGTCTTGTTGTTGAGCTTTCCTCTGGGAGCTGTGCAAGCTCTGAGCGCCCACAGTGTGAGGAGCTGGCCCCAGTTCCCTGCCCACCAAGTGCACAGGGCTCACTGAGGCAGCCTGTGCTTGCCCAAGCCCTCTGCTCTCCCGCCGAGCTGCGCTGACACCCACCACCGCCACCAGCTTCGCTGCTGTGAACATAGCACAGGCTTTGATTAAGACTAGATTCCAAATTGAAGCCCTGTTCCCTTCTCACCGTGGGACCCTGGGTTCAGCCCTGAACCTCTTGGATCTGTTTAACCACATGAAAATTGCAGTTTGGACTAGAGTCTTTCAGAGGCCTGGTTAGCTCTGATGTTCTGCTTTTCTGAAGAAGTAAGGAAGCTTGTGTTCTGTGCCGCCACTCAAGGTGGTACCTGGGGTCTCTCTAGAGTCTGTGAGTCACTGTTCCTGCTACCCCCACGTAGCCCAGTCTCCTCCAGGGCAGCCAACACTCGAACCACCAGAGCTCCGTGTTCTCGAAGCAGTGACTACTCCCTGCCTGTTTATGCTGTCCTTTCAGAAGTGCTGTTCTGCCCATTATTCACAGAGGAACTCCTATTCATCTTGTAAGAACTGAGCCCAAATCGTTTGTTCCAGGAGGTCCTTCTTACTTCTTCAGACAGTGTTACTCCCTCCCTCCTCTGTGCTCCGTGTTCCACCCGCCAACACTCTAGGAGACCACGGGTTGCTATCAGGTGCGTGTGTGCGTGTGTGTGTTCCTCACTAGACACTAGACTGAAAAAGGTCTCGATGATAGAGACTGGGCCTCCCTAATCCCCCACATCCTCATGGTCCATACCATGCCTGGCACAGTGTAGGTGCTCAATAAATGTTGAATAAATAAGAATGAATGAATGATGGGAGTAGGTGGTTGCCAAGACCCTTGGCAGTTCCAAGAGTCTAGAAATCAGGGAAGGAAGCCAACCTCTTGCTGTCAGCCAGTCTCGTCTAGAGAACTGGCCCCACCCTCAATCCCAGCAAGTGCCTGCCGCCCCAGCCACCCACACAGGCTGCAGACCCAGCAAGTACCTTGGACAGCGACCAGACGCTTTTTTAAAAAAAGCTTTTCTCCTCTGAAGCTGTCACTATAGGGGGCTGTCTGTGCACTCTTGCAATCCCACATGTGCACAGGGACAGGTGGAAGAGGCCTTGCTTCTCCCATTTTTCCAGTCTGCCCAAGGCTGAGGGCTGGGTTGGGAACAGCATTGATCGTATTTACACTCCTGCATATACAGCTTCTGACCCCAGAGAGGGGTGGAGGGGGTGGGGGGCCAGTTGTTTGCAATCTCTTTCCCTCTTTTAACTCCTCTAGGAATCTCACCTCTAACCCTAAACCATGTCCCCATGGGTTTTTTAGGGTAATTTGACCCTCCACCCCTCCCTTCCAGAAAATCCTCTGATGAAAGAAACTAGGTCTTCTTTCCTGGTTGGGAAGCAGGAGTGAGGAGGGAATGAGATGGTCTGGGCTCTTTGAAATCTATGCTTTCAACAGGTATTTTCTGAAAAGTTATTAATTCTGAGGACCTCCGTTTTTTCAGCTATAAAATGGGGGCAGGGGTGGGAAAGGATTCATGTAACATCAAATCTCTAGAAGGGGCAGCTTTTCCATGCAACAAAACGGCTGCAAAACAGACCCACATGTTCTAATTCAGCTGCTGCTTTTTGTATGACCCTGTTGCACCTCTGGTTGCAAAAGAAAGGGGAGTCCTGACTCCTCCCTTCTGGTTCAGCTCCAGGATCCTGAATTTCTGGGGTTCTCCAAAGAAGAGGCAGGAGACCCAGAGAGGAGGTGGGGAGGGCCCAGAGCTTTCTGGGTGGATAGCAGTGTGTACAGAGAGGAAGATCTGTCCTAGCTGGGGTGTGAGAGACGAGTTAACAGCTCAATTGTTATTTCAATTACACGGATTATTTGAAAACAATGTTATGAGTTTCATCACTGACAACCCCGGGAAATGGCTGCTATGGCAACCAAGGAAAAGAATGGCCCTGACCAGCCAATCAGAAGTTCCAATCATGACCCCAGTTTGTACAAACTGTCCCTCCTCCATCCAGTGCACATGAGTCCCTTCCATGCTATTTGGGGAAGGGTCTTGGGAAGTGGGTGGGAAGAGAGGGATAGTAGAAGGATCACTCTGTAAGAAGGAAGATGGCAAGTGAGGAAACTGAGGCTCAAGGAGAAGAGAGACTCCTAGAACTGGCTGTTTCCCCCCCAATTCCTTAAGACCAAGGAGCTGGGCTAGTGCATGTACCAGCCCTACCCTGGGCAGGCCTGGGGCAGGGCGGACTCAGTAGTAGGGCTCAGTCCAGCTGCAGCGATGGCTGAGGTTTGCAGGGAGTGTCCTGCTTGGTCAGACTCTGGAAGGGAATTCTCGAAGGCCCCTCACAGACTGTCTTGTCCCCTGCCCCCCGCCATGAAGGGAGCACCACAGCAGCCTCGCCTCTCACTGACAGAACAAGAGCGGTTGTGCTAGAAGCCGGTGCTGGACCAGGGACAGGGTAGCTGAGGAGGCTCTGGGCCCCTTTCTCTGCTGCTGCCTGCAGAGGCCACCTCTGAGTGCAACATCTGGAGGCCCAGCCTGGAGGACTCCAGGAAAAGCCTTGTTACTCGGAGAACATCTTAGGTCCTTATTCAGAAAGAGGCCAAGCTGACGGGGAGCTGGCTGGACGCTAGCTTTGCAAAGCCCATCCCAAAGCCCATTCCTGCTTGCTTGAGGCCCCCTGCTGTCCACTCCTGTGTCCCTGAATCCCTCATCAATTTCATTCAACAAGCCCGTCCACAGGATACCTGGTGTCCATTCGAAGCACTTCGCACACATCTTCCCGTTTAGCCCTCAGCGCAGCCTGCAAAGTGGTGACCAGAATTGCCTCTCCATTTTGCCGATGGGGAAACTGAGGCAGCTCAGTAACCAGGCAAGATCAGGCAGTCCAGGGGTTCGAGCACAGGTGGTCTGGCCCAGAACCCGAGCTCTGGGTTACAAACACCCCTCATCCCTCGTGACAGCAGATGGCCAGACTTGTGTCTGCCTGATGGTCAGAAACCTCATAGCATTCAACTTTGTTGCTTCATCTTTTATATCAGGAAACTCCCAAGACCTGGCGCTCATTGCCCCCCTTGGAACCTTCTCTGCTGGGCTGCAGGGGACGGGCGAGAGTGGAGCAGGGGCTGGGATATGGCTACTAAGTAGAGGTTCTTAGTTATGCGCTGAGCCTCATAGCACCGTGTTCTGATGTGGCTGCAAGGTGGCAGGGGTGGGGGTCACTCTGCTGATTCAGCACCTACTATGTGCAGAGCAGAGAGGGCTCTGTACCTCATTCATCCCCAGTCACAGCCCAGGAGGGACCTGAGGGTGTGGCTGTCCCTACTTCACAGAAGCTGAGAGACTCAGGAAGTCAGGGACTTGCCCAAGTCACCGCCGTGTGTATCAGATGGGGGCTGGGGACCAGGCCATCCTCCCTGAGTGCAAGGCAGGGCCTGTCCTCATGGGACATGG
>PVHY01011117.1:0-49169 GCA_004024945.1 Uropsilus gracilis | reverse complement strand
GGAGGTTTGGGGCCTTGGAAGAAGGACCCGGCTGGGTCCTCTGGAGCTTCCTGACCTCCCCAGCACTTGGTTCCTGAGGAGCAAGACCTGTGTGAAGGCGGAGGAGAGGTGACCCGGGTGAAGTGCGGAGCCACGGTGACACTCGGACAGGCCTGCCTTTGGGAGACCATCTGAGCCCCACCTGTGTTGGTTGGATTCATCTAGTACCAACTGGAGCGACAGGATTGGGAGTCAAGGTCCTGGCCTTTCCAACCAGAAGTGCCCTAAGACTGAGGTAAACCCCACGAAGCTCCTTGAGGAGCAGAAGTGGGGCTCTATTCTGTTTGGAACATTTGTGAGGGTGTGGACTCTTTCGGTTTGGTTTTTTTCCCGTATCTGTAAATAAATCTCTTGTCTATCCTGGTTGTTAAGGTTGATATCTGAGCAGCTGCTGCGCGCAGGCGGGAGAACCCATAGGAAGGAGGAATTTAAACGGGGGTGTCCCTATCCCCCCGATAACAGATTTTGCAAACCTTTAAAATGTGCTAGGAAGAAAGTGATAGTGATTTTTTGAGCAGCTTGATGAAAAAGTATGTATGTAAACAACCTGAGATATTGTGAGATAGTAGAGTTCACTGAATGGACTGGTTATAAGTATGAAGCCTGTCTCTGTTTTGATTTGTTTTTGTTTGCTTCTGAGCTCCTGTTCCTTTTTTTCCTTTTTTAATTAGATACTTCTATACACCCTGGGATCTGATGCAATATTTCTGTTGCTGCTCTTCATTTGAATGTGCCTTTACCTTCATTATAGGTGTTCCTCATCAGCCTGTATGGGAGAAACCAACACCACAACAGTGGGAAGTTTTGTATGTGCTGCCCTTATATCATCCCTGTTTTTCTGACTGCAACAAGGGTGTCTGCTACACCATGTTCCAAGGGAAGATACTTCTGCAACATTAGCTCTTCTAAGCCCCCTCTACCCTCGTAAACTCCCCACATTGGCAGTCCTTTTGTCTTCTCAGCAAATGGTCTTGCTCTGTTCTTTTCTGAGACTGTGGACATCATCTGACAATTTCTTCTTTTCTCTGTTTCCTCAAAGCCTTGGCCTTCATTCTCCTATCTTGGAAGAGGAGCTGTCCCACTTTTTAAGGCTCACTCCTGTTCCCACTAGGTAGTAGTGGCCTCCATCTCCTCTTCCAGTTGATGTTGAATAAGATGTTTTGCTTTTCCTGGGCATTTTCAATCTCTCTCTCTGTTGGAACCTTCCATCTGCCTTTAAACCAGCGTGATCCATTGCCTCCAAAAGAATGGTCTCCTGTTCTCTTCTTGCCAAACTTCTCAAATATGTGGGCCCACCCACAGACTGGGCTTTCTCACTACTGTTTCACTCCAGATGCCCTACAATCTGGCTTCTGTTGTCACCAAACTCTGAAATTCCTCTCTGAAAGTCCACTGTTAACCTCCTAATTGCCACGTATAAAGAATTGCTATCAGATTTTGTGTCCTTTGTCTTAGCAGCACTGGTACTCTTATAATGATTGATCTTTTCTGATTGAAATTGTTTTCTATAGAGCTGTCTTATTTTTAACTAGGTAATTGAAATTATTTTTTGTTTTCTTTTTCATTTGTGGCAACATTGGTTTCATTGGTTTACAATGTTGTATATGATTTAGAGACATAGGATTTACCCTCCATGTATAACTGACACCATATAAATTCCTGAAATTGGGAACTACATGATATAGATAGATCTTCATTGTTGTTCCAAGAACATATAATAGCAAACTATGCACCCAATGGGGTATGATAAATATTTTTTTCTAAGTGAAGAAATAACAGTCATTATTCAGATTGAATTATTCATCTGATCACTAGCTCACGTATGAACAAATGCTTCTTATATGCTTACCTTATACAGATTCTGTTATATTTGTGATTAACAACTCATAAGATACATAGTTCTTGCTTTTAGAGAGCTCACAGACCTGTGAGGAATGCACACATAGGTAAATAGACAATTATAATACAGACTAATAAGTGTTCTGATGGGGGTGGGAGTTAGGAAAGTTTCTAGAAGAAATAATTTATTATCTTACTAATAGCAAAGCAAAGGGAGTAAAAGGAAACTTGTCAGTACTCTTCAGGTGTTTATTGCATCCGTTGCTTCAGAGGGATTAGACAGTGTGTTCAAAGGCTAGAGAGCATCACACTTTTGAGGAGCTGACTTGAAAGAAAATCAGAGTATATAAGTGAGAGAGATGAAACAGACAAGTAAGGGCATTGAGTCTAGATCAAAACAGGCATTTCACCCTCTTTCCCATTTTCAAGTGTTTGACTACTGTTTATATTTGGCTCCTACACCCCTTAAGTGGCAGGAAACGGGTTTACAGAGGGAGAAACTGAGTTTCATAGAACTGAAATCTACTCAATAGCAAATTTGAAAACATAACTTTTTGATGTCCTTTTTAATTGGCTACTTTGTCAATAAGAACTGGGAAATATGTAAAACCATAATTTAAGAAAACTATAAGACAGGTGATGATGCAAAGAAACCTAGATGAATTCTATTTGAGGGGACCTGAGACTCAACTGTCACTGAACAAACAGTATTTTGGAAAGGGGAGACTCCGACACTCTAGACACCATGCTAAATTCACAAATTTTAATGTGCATATGGGGATAGTGTGATGGTATCCTCAGTCATGGGCATGTAAGGACTTCTTCTTGGGTCTTCACTCAGTAAATAAGAATGGATTTCAAACTTGAGGATCAAGCAAGAGAGTTAAGAAAATTTCCATAAGAAGTAATATTCTTTAAGTAAAATGCAGGGACCTTTTCCAAATAAAATACAGTGACCTGACGAATGCTGGCGGAGGGTAGAAAAGCTGATTATGCGTACATACATACACACATACATATATACATACATCCACTTCCCCAGGAGCTGACTATATTACCACATAGATGTAAAGGGTCTTTCCTGAGTGCAAAGTCAGTGCTCCACTGAAAGGTGCAGGCTGGGAAATCTGTGGGAATCTTTTTAAGCACATTGGCTTTTCCCCAAATGCACTGAAGATACTTTCTGAAGCCTTGGGGAATAG
Source organism: Uropsilus gracilis (assembly GCA_004024945.1). Taxonomy (NCBI): domain Eukaryota; kingdom Metazoa; phylum Chordata; class Mammalia; order Eulipotyphla; family Talpidae; genus Uropsilus; species Uropsilus gracilis. Next base: position 46,089 of record PVHY01011117.1, on the reverse strand, counting down.
CTGCAAAGGTGGAGTAAAATCCTTCCTAGACACTTCATATTTTCACTGAGTTCATTGCTGTTGTCCGCTAAAAACTAGTGACAGGGTGTTAGTATAAAGTGTGCTCTCTCATGGCTTAGAAAATTGGTGACTTGGATGAGAAGTGAGCACACACACACACACACACACACACATAGACACACACACACACACAGAGACACACACACCCTTCAATCTCTGGCATGTGCATCTCAAATTCTGCTAAAGGGAAAGTTTTTAATCCTGTCTTAAAAATACTTAAATCCAATTGTAAATTGAATTTAATTAAAGCTGCAACAAAGCCCAGTTTAATACAGATTAGAAGGAAACAGACCCTTATGATAGTGGCCTGGCAGAAGGGATGAGCTATTTTCTGAGAGTAAATATTTACTTTACAAACTAACTTTTGCACACAATTTCTAGCATAGTCAAAAATTAACAGAGTATGGAAGAAGCAAAAATCTGTGACATATAATCAAAAGAAAGTTAATAGAAACAAACTCTCAGAGGTTCAAAGTATTGAAATTATCCATTGGAGGACTTCAAAATAACTATAATAAGTATATTAAAGAACCTAGCACAAAAGTTGAGCTCTGTGCATGTAATACAGTGGGAATTTCAGGGATCAATGAAAATTGTGAAAATTAACTAAGTGAACAAGCTAGGGGGTAAAAAAAGGTAAGAGTCATTCAATCAACATTTTTTGTATTTATTGCTGCATAACCAGTTGCCACAAGTATGGGTTTTAAAGAATGGTGACTTTTTTTGTCAAATTATTCTGGGCACAGTTGGGCAGCTCTGCTCCACGTGAGCATACTGAGCCTAAATGTTCAAGATGTCTTCTTTACTCATATATTTGGTGTCCCAAATTGCAGTGTTTTCACTGGTATAAGTCTGCCAGGAAAGTTGGAGGCTGACTGGTTTTCTTGCCCTAATCTGTGAGGCCTTTTGAGTCACTCAACATGACTTCCTCGCAGAATGATCATCTCAAATTAGTTGATTTCTACTGTGTGGTGACTGGTTTCTGAAAGGGGACAAGTAGAAGTTGAAAGTTTCCTTAAAGTCTAGACACCTAAGCCCTAGCTCATTATTTTGATGCATTCTTCTGTTCTGAGTAAGTACCAAGTCCAGCTCAGATATCACTAGTGTATGGAAAGCAGGTGAATAGAAGAGGAAGAATTAATGGTGGCTATCTTTGGAGACTATCTCACTCTTCTCTCTGGCTACAACAATTCACAGTGCCCCCTAGAAACCCTTACAAGATTACCATTGTCTTCCAATTATGACATCAGGTCCAACCCCAGCATCTCATGATGCTTCAAGTTAATTTCTTCTTAAACTAGAGTAAAAAAAATCATCCCCTGCCTCTTTAAAAGAATGAGATAATAGAATACCTGAAATAGACCTCCTGTTTGAAAGAGAGACATGGAGGGGTGATGTATACTCAGTGGTCCATAGCAATTCTGAAATCAGTAGGACAATACACCCCATTCTTGGGAGCATGGAACATTTCACGATTAAACAAAACAAAACTCTTGAAACTGGTTCTCTTCAGTTTTGACTTTGCCCTCTGGGATCTTGGATTATGCTTTCTGAGATATCCTTCTTTTTTTTCCCCCCTTAGGAAATAGGCTGATTTTTCAGCTGAATTATTTTTCCAACCTTCATGTTCCTAGAAGTTTTTACTAATTTTTGTCTCTTTCAGTTGAAATGAGTGGTACTTTTATTAGTAAAATCATTTTAAACACTACATGATTCTTACCTATTATACTAACCACACCTTCAAATCTCTTTGAGACATATCTTTTTCCACTTGTAGCTGCAAGTTGGGGTGATTTGGTATAACACTCCAAAGGCCTCAGAAACTTTTTAGAGACAAAACTATAAAGCTTTCTGAAGTCTTAAAGAGACACTGTAATCACACCCTAAATTAACGTTTACTTTGAGGCCACATTGTGCTGGCAATGTACTGGATGTAGTCTTTGTTCTAGCACTATTCTTGAACCAATCAACACTATCAGTGGGTCCACTGATCCCATTGACCAGTCACAGCATTACTGAAATGGGACATCATGTGTCTTATGATGTGGTGTAATGAGTATACAGCTTAGATATAAATAATTTTCATTAAAAATCTGAACTTTAATTAAACCTACAGCTTTAACTTCCAGCTTACAGGGAACTTGAAGGATAGAAGAACAAGTTTGTAGCATTTTAAGGAAGCACCCAACCAAATTCAGAGTATAAGATATTTCAGGAAATGATGATCCAATTTGACTAACCATTTGGGGAAAATAATGAGAATATGGAAAAGAAGGGAGAAGTGTCATAAGATAAAACCTATCAAATGGTGTATATGGACCTTGTTTAGCTCCTGAATAGAACAGCCATTTGTAAACTGACATACTTGAGACAATCAGGGGAATTTGAATATATTCTCATTACATGATGGTGAGAACAAACACTTATTAATTTATCTTAACTATAATAATGGTGTGGCGGTTTTACATGCTTAGGTAAAGTTAATATTCTCACTAGTTAGAATTTTTATGTCTGTTTTGTCTTAAAATATTTCAGGCACTTTTGCTTTATTGAAAAAATCAAAAACGAAGTGAAAAGTACAAATACTGGAGGTCCCAGGTAAACCATAAATATATGGATAGATATATACGCAAGTTCAGTATTGTTGTTAAATACTGAAGGACAGTGGTGGGTTCACTGGAGTTCATTTTGTTATTCTCCATGAATTAAAACATAATAAAAATCTTTTAAAAATTGGAGTTGCCTTTCTGAACTATGAGATATACAATCTGAAAATAGGAGGACTGTATTCCCACTTTGCTAGGGTTTAGGGCTTAGTAAAAATGATTTGGAGCAGCATCAGCATACTCCACAGCAGGAAGGAGCCATGGTTCTGGGTGTCTCCTGGGGAAAACAGACATCCTTGAGGCTGCAGCTTCGAGGAGCTGAGATCGAGTTGAATTGAAAGACATAGCCTGCATACAAACATTTGGATCATACCAATGAGGGACTTTATGTTCCTTTTGTGCTTCTGGCCTGCCAGTCTCCTCTTTGTGCCAGTATCTCTGTCTTTCACAAACTGGAGGCTGATTCTTCATTCAGTGAGTTAATTTTAAATGAAATGAAAACCCAAGTCATAACGTGTGGTTCACTGTGCCGGCAACAGGCACTGTCTGCCTCATTAATGATTAACATGGCAGCTGGTAATGTCTTGCAGCTGGTTGACCAGTTTAATGAAGCCAAAATTTGGCTACATCCTCCTCTTGTTCTGACCAATGAAGGCACGAGCTTTCCTTACGGTGACTCCAACTTGCTGCTTCATGGATAAGGACATGGATTATCAAGAAGAAATAATTTTATTTTTTCCTACTGGGACAAACTGTACTCAGAAGATTTAATCATTTTCCTAGATAAGACAAAGATTATAGCATCCAGGTGCATTTATTTGCTGCTGAAAGAGATGAATGTTATGTCTTGGAAAGAGTTAAAGGGTCTTCTTACTAAAGGATAACTCTGGGAGAAGGTTAAGGAGCTCCCAGACAGCTGAGAAAATTCTTTCCCAAGAAAAGAATTAGAAATATGCTCTTCCAATAGGAGTCTACAGGGTCTAGAATTGAAGATTCCAGTGCAGATCAGTGAAGGCAAAAGTTTTAAAATCCGGGCTCAAGGGAGCTCCAGTAGGTCGGCAGCCTCCTCAACATAGTGATATGAATATCAAGTTGACTTTCATTTCTGCAAAGTTCACATCTGAGAAACTATGAACTCAGAAGTGAGTGGGAAATGCCCATTTTTGGCTGACTGGCCCATCTTGGCTTTAAAGGGCAGGCAGAAGGGCATGAAGATGAATGAGTGGGCTTTGGAGCCAACAGCCTGAACTCTTATCCATTCTATTACCTTTGTGACTTTGGACAATTTTTTTCAATCTCTAGAGACGTAATTTCCTTATGTATAAAGTATACCTTCAATGATTCAAACAACTAATGAACTTGAAAAATAGTAGGTATTATTATTTAGGCTAAGTCTTAGGTATTAGCTTAATTTTTTTCTTAGCTTGGTATGAACTTTTATGCAGACTTCATTTTATATTCATTTTTTGGGAAAAAAGACCCCATGATATAAGTTTTGTTACCTTGATACTGATGGTGAGGAAACTCAGGCCCGGGACCTATCCTGACCAGTGCCTGTAAATTACATAATTGGAACTAATCCATTTTTGCCTTCTGAGCCTCTTACTGACTACTTTGACACAGTTCACTAATTTCTTATCCTCTCCCAGTCTGAACTTGTTTTTTGCTTACATGTCTTTGGTGATCTGGACCCACTTCCCTAGACTGCTTTGCAGAGCAACTTAATTTACAGCCGCATAGCTAGGCTTGCTAATGGATAAAACCCTGTCAATGAGAGCAGAGCTCCAACCAGGAGCCCTATTGGTCCCAGCTGGTTGACTTTCCTTGATGTCCCTTATTCAGATGACCCTATTGATATTCTAGGCTGTGAAGACTGATTTTTAGTTAGGCACTCCTACACTTTAATTTGCTTATACCTGATGCATGTATGACTGTGCTTTATGCCCATTCTGTGACCCAATTTGTTAATTTTTCAGCATTGGAAGTTGCAAGGACATGAGGGTGGAATTTCAAGTATCGCATCATCTCCCATTCTTATCCCAGCCCCCTGTTCACACTGAAACAGGCATATATCCTTGTGTTGGAATGAAACCTCCTCAGTGACAGAACAGACAGGATTTCACTAGGAAGAAGTGTTTCATTTCTACCCTTCTAAAACCTTGTCAGGGTAAGAAAAACGGAAGCTGTGACTTTTCAATGCCATCTGGTAAGTTAGATTGAGCATCAGCACAGGGGCGTGTGTCTGTTGTGCTGAAAACAGGCCTCTAGGATTGAAGAGCTGACATTCCCACAGGGCTCTTGGGGAAGGAGTTATTTCCAATGCCTGCCTCCTTGAGTGGAATGTCAGGAATCAGCACTCCCCTTCCCCTCAGCCATGCTGTCACCTTTGGGAAGTGCTCATTCTGTGTGAGTCATGCACATGTTCACCATCCCAGACCACCTGCCTGGGGTCCTGGTGAAGCTGAGCTCAATTCATGAGGAGCTTAATAATCTCTGCACCTGCCAACATGGGGTCACAGCATCCAGCTCCTTTTCATCCAACCCCAGGCAGATTTTCTTCATTTTCACAGTAGCATTAGTAGAATCCAGCTAATTGCAAATCCCTACAATGAAACATATTATCAAAGTGAAAATTGGGGATGAAGAGAGCCTGATGATCTGCTTCTCCCAGCAGGGTGGAACCCCCTTCTATGGCAGTCAGAGCTAAATAATGAAGCAATCAAGTCCCCAAACCAGTAGGAGACAGCAACACCTTCCAGTAGGGTGGAAAGATGGCAGTGTGAGCACTTCGTCTGGTCCAAGTACTGTGAGACTGGGGGAGAAGAGAAGAGTCTGTGAGACCAGGTCTCCTCCATCACTGGACGGTGGTACTTTGGGCGATTGTGCAGACCTTTCCACTCAGATGTGTTTCTTTCGTCTTTCGGTCCTATAATGAGTTAGTGCTACAAGCCTAAAGCTACTGGCTAAAGCTCAGCTTGCTGAGCCCGGGGCCCAATCAATCATGGAGATTGGATAGTGGATAGCCTTTGGATAGTGGGTTGTGATAGGGACTGATAGGTTATGTAGCTGGGGAGGGGCACCAGCAAGGAGAAATAGCCCAGATGATACATGCTTTGAGGGCAAGCAAGGAAAGAAACTCTGTTGGTGTAGTCTCCCATAAGACGATTAAGCTATGCAGAAGGGGTCTGGGCCCTGGGAATGTGTATTCAGACTGCAGGCCTGAAAGTAAAATTTTCACACTTTGGCTCTGAAGGTCGACGTCCCAGGATTTGGCCGCCAGGGGGAAGAGGAAGAGCTGTGAGAAACTCCAGTATGAGTCTTTGGTTTGGAAATTGAAATTTGGATCTCTGATGAGAGGATAGCTTGCTGGAAAACTTGCAATCTGTATATATTGGAAAAGCTTGGAATCTGTGTGCCTCTGTAGAAGAGGAGATTACTGGAAACATGGAAACTGTGCCTCCCAGAGAAGGAGGAGTTGATTTCCTGGAAACTGGACTTTGTGTGAAATGCCTGCTTCAGGTTTGGAGTGGTGAGAAGGTGCCATCTGAGACAGGTGCTTCTTTGTAAAATGCTTGTTTAAGTCTGCAGTGCTGGAAGATGCCATCTCGGAAGCAGTTTTGGAATTGGCAACTGGACAGTAAACTGGGGTAAGATAAATGGACACTTGTGATCTCAGAGGCTCTTGGTTTTCTCTTTGTTTACAAATACATCTTGTCATTGTTCTGAATAGTCCTGCAAACATGTGTGTGGGTGGAAGAACCCAGGGAGTGCTGGTTTTTTTTTACTTTTATTTTTTATTTTTCAACTGTTTCACTTGAACTTTATTTTTCTTATCAATAAAATATAATTCTAATAAATGTGACCTATTATATACAGTATTTCCTTTGACAAACATTTTTGTATATCATTGTGCTCAGTGTTACAAGTGTAAGTGAAGACCTTAAATATAGATTTAGAAGAACTAAAAAGATACTTCTCCAAAGAGGAAATACAAATGGCCAACAGGCACATGAAAAATTGCTCAACATCACTAGGAATCAGGGAAATGCAAATCAAAACCACAATGAGATACCACCTTACACAGGTAAGAATGGCACACATCCAAAAAATGGGCAACAAGTGCTGGCAAGGATGTGGAGAGAAGGGAACACTTTTACTTCTGGTGGGAATTTAAACTGGTCCAACCTCTATGGAAAGCTGTGTGGAGGACCCTCAAATTAATGAAAATGAAACTACCATATGACCCAGCAATTGCTCTCTTAGGAATCTACCCAAAGGGGACCTCAGTGCTTATACAATGGGACACCTGTGCTTGGATGTTTATTGCAGCACTATTTATAACTACAAGCACATGCAAGCAACTGAAATGTCCCAAAACAGATGATTGGATGAAAACGATGTGGTATATATATATATATATATATATATGATGTGGTATATATATATATATATATGATGTGATATATATATATATACACAATGGAATATTACTCATCAATTAAAAATGACAAATTGGATGATTTTATGATAACATGGATGGTCTTAGAAGAAATCATATTAGCAGAAACAAGTCAAAAAGATAAAGATGGAAACCAAATGGTTTCACTATTATATGGAAAAGTCAAAACAAGCCAATAATCAAATTAAAGTACACAACTCGGGGTGAGGGGTGGGGCAGGGTGGGAATGGTCAAGGAGGGGGTGTGAGCCCCAGAGATCACAGAGATGTGAAATTTTATATGTAAATAAATTATTTAATATTAAAATATTTTTAAAAACATTTAATTTTTGTTCTAGTGTAAATGGCTTTTACTGAAATACTCAAAAATAAAACTCTTAGATTTGAAGTTTAATGCCCTTCAGTCCTTCAGAACACAATTTTCAGATTTTTTATGGCTTATTATTCTTTTAAAATAATTTATATATATATATTTCATATCTTTGCATTCCCCAGGGTTCATTCACCACCTCCCCTCCCTGACCACTTCTACCCACCCCTCTCCCCCATTTGTGTTAGCTTGTTTTGACTTTTATTCTTGGTATTTTGTTTTTCCTGTATCCCATATATTAGTGAGATCATTTGATTTCCATCTTTTTCTTTCTCACTTGTTTCTGCTAATATGATTTTTTCTAGGTCCATCCATGTTATCTCAAATTTATCAAATTTGTCATTTTAATTGATGAGTAATATTCCATTGTGTTATGTACCACATCGTTTTCATCCATTTTGTCTGTCTGGGGATATTTGGGCTGTTTCCATGTTCTTGCAATTATAAATAGTGATCCACATCAAAATAAATGGGCAACAACAAGTGCTGGCATGAATGTGGAGAGAAAGAAACACTCTTACACTGCTGGTGGGAATGTAAACTGGTTCAGCCACTATGCAAAGTTATGTGGAGGACCCTCAAACTAATGAAAATGGAGCTACCATTTGACCCAGCAATCACTCTTCTTGGGAATCTACCCAAAGGAGACCTCAATACTTACACAAAGGGACAACTGTACTCGAATATTTGTTGCAGCCCTATTTATAATTGTAAGGGCATGAATGCTGGATTTAAATATGGGTCTCTTCTTGCTAGTTTTGGTTTGCACCTGGTTTCAGGGTGATTTTGTAATATGTGAACTTTTCTAGGCAAACTGCATTGCCCCCAATTTCCTTTCCTGTTAGGCAAAGACAGTCTGTGGGAAATCCTATGTGTGAATTGGAGGGTGAAAGTGAAGCAACTGTTCTGTAGCTCAGGAACATTGTTGTGCTATTATCATGATCTGGGAATTCACTTCATCTGCTTGAAAGAGCAGCGATCTGCTTTCTATGTCTGCTGCATGTGCCAGAGTCTCTAATGACTGTCAGATGTGTGTGTCTGACTTCATGATAGAGGACTGGTTTCTACAGGACAGTCATGCTGCAAGGCCAGAGGCAAGAACCTGCATTTCAGGCTGTCTTCCCCCTTGTTTTTAACACCCCCTCCCTGCCTTTTCCCCTCCCCCACCACTTTCTTGAAGGTCTTCTCTGTGGCCAGCCAACTCCAACATCAACTCTGCAGATATCCAGAGAAAACCTGATTAACTGTGTCTCACACTGTCTATCTACCTGATGCTGTATCTGTCAACTCTTGTAGTATTCCATTTATTTGACTGACTAAGAGGGATACAAATTAAGAAAGGTGAAAAAAAGTGAGCCCTGCAATTCCCCTAAAACTGAGTCCCCTTAACACCTCTACCCAGAGAGTAGAAGACAGTGCTCTTACCACTGGGCACACTTAGAAATGAATTCCTGTTACTCATTTTGCGAAATGGTCATCTGTAAGTCCTTATATAGTCTACAAAGGAAGCCATGTTTGCTGTATGGGTGATGAATTAGCACTGAGAGCCCTCTTCAGGATTCTTATCAACTTGTACTTGTTTTCCTCCCCTCCCCTGACCAGCCCTCCCAATCCCTGCTCCCCTTCTGCCTTTAATCTTTGGGAAATTTGAGGCAGTCTTGAATCATTCTAAGCTTAAGAGACCAACTTCTCTGCAGGAGCTAGGTGGGTGGGAGACTTCAAGGAAAGGGCCCAGCTGGGATTTTTGTGTACTAGATCCTGATAGCATCCCCTCCAGTGTGGGGCAGGCAGGTGAAGCAGAGAACATAATATGCTTTCTCTTACTGTGGTGAAGGAGCCTCACAGACCTGCCGCTCAGTCTAAGATCAGAGAAAGTTTCAAAAAGAAATCAGCTTGGTCCAACTGTTTCCCCAGCCTCCTGCTGACAGCTGGGAGCTGGTTGGGAGATGAAGGCTGACACTCCCTCTTCCCATCCCAGACAGCAGCAACTGGGCTCCTCCTAGTCACATCACAAAAGATAAAGCCTGGAAACACTGCTACCTTGAACTCACTTGTCCTGTATCTGTTATCACAGAATGTGTAGCATGTCTTGCATGTTGAGATGAGTATGTTGATGCCATCTGTAAATTTCTCAGTGCAAAACAACGACAGCTTGAATTAAATTCAATGGCTACTATTTTGTTTCTCAACCCTTAGTTATTGTTTTGCACCAGCTCATTACTTCTCCTAGTTAGAACTGGTAGCAGAAACAGAGGGGTGAAATACCGCCGAGGGGACTATTCCTTTAGTGTTCATAGCAGGTGTCTCCATTAGACTTTTCCTCAGAGCCACATCCAGGTGTATCAAATTAGTTAAGAGGGCCACAGGTTCATTTGCATGTGATCTGCATATGACTTCTGGGTACCCAGATAAACAGTGTTCCAGCTTTTCAGGCAACTCCAAGTTTAAATTTCATTGCTTCTTTTTGGTCTTTGCTCTGTCTTTTTTCTCCAGTCTCCTACCCACAACTCATTCCAGAATATACACAATTGAATACTTGGAAGGACTTTGAAGGGGTTGGTGAGAGAGCTGTATGGGAAAGATCTCTGTGCTCTGTCCTGGGTTTGTTAACATAGGAACCTCAGGGTGGGAAGGAAAGTTGAAAGCCCATGAGCGATTTATTGAATGATTTCCCATCTAAAAGCAAAATAATGATGAGATTGATGATGACAATGGTGACAATAAGTAACACTGATGGTCCAACATGCCACATTCCCAGGAGACATCCCCAGGTCCAAAGGATGCCCGGGATCCATCCATTTGATTTCTATACCCATGAAAATGCTGGTTTAATTCACTGATTCACAACCTTTGTGAGAAAATCAAGCAAACTCATGTCTCATTACTGAGTAAAACGACTCTGCATGCACAGGCTGCTTCTCCTAGTATCCTTCAGAGAACAATCCAATCCTCCCCCACTCACCTGTCATTCTCTCCCCCATTTCTTCCTTTTTGCTGCCTTCGAAATCAGGGTTTGTTAGGTTTATTTTCCTTGCCAACAGCCTGCGGGCTTAAAAACACAGGCTTGCTCTTTCCTAAGACTAAGTTAAAAGAACATCTCCATCTGATTTCCTTAGGGACATGATACAGTTTCCTCTAAGTTTTTCTTCTCTTTGCATATCCCTGCCTCTGTCTTTTTTTCTACGTCTTCCCTTTCTGTTGCTGTTTCCCTTCCCCCTACCCTATTCGTCTTCTGTTCTCTGCCCAAAATAAACACAAAACTCAGTCCAAGCACAAAGGCAACGGTGGCAGAGGCAGCAACAGAAGGAGGGCAGTGATGGTGCACACCACGGTGAACAGGGCTGTGGGAGGCAGTGCAGGTCCTGCTAAAGAAGCTGGAGCTGTGTAACCAGGGGCACAAAATCCTGTGATTACACACTCCATAAACCCTGCCCTGCTGCAGTTGGATTGCATGCCAAGGGGATTAAGCTAGTTTTGTTAAGACCCTTAAAGAAGCAGTGAGTGGCAGCAGTTACCAGAGCTGTAAGAGATTTGTTGGTATAAAGTGAGACTAGTCTTCCTGCCCTGGTTGGAGAGAGGAGGGAGCTATTATCTTGGTCTGCAGTAAGGGCTGGACGCTGGAGGGACATGGAAACCAGGATGCAATGGGATTAATTGACCAACCTTTCAGTAACAGAGTGAAGCAGGCTTTCTAGCATACCCCAGGGCATCTATAAAACAACCTTTTTGTATTTTTTCGTCTGACTTGTGTTTATTTGTCCTCTCTCCAAGGAGCTTAAAGTGCTTTCTAGACCTCACACAGTATTTAGTTGATCTTGTAGTTTATCCTCCCTCTTGAGTTGAGTATAGGTGTGGCAGGTGCCAGACATTTTGGAGCAGAATCTAAGATCTGTGTTCAGTCCCCATGAAGTCATCTCAAACCCAGCTGTATTTAATTCAGGGGTAAAAAGGATTGATGACCTCACTTTATTAATGGGCAGACCCATCCATAGGTAATAGGAACATTTTCACAGTTCCTTGCTAGCACAGACCCTTTCCTGGACTCTAGGAGATACCTGGTAATAGATGCACATGATAATGCATTTGAGATACTATTTTTTTAATTACTGCAATCAGTTAAGCTTATTATCTCTTTTAACTCCATGTCCCCCTATTGCAGTAAGATGAGAAGATGTCCATGGGTACTGTAGGGCCCCACTGAGAAGCTGAGGTGAGTTTGGACCTATGGCTATGTTAATATAGGTCACCTTCGCTGCTGTGCAGAGTGAAGTTGTTGCCAGCTGCTCTTGTATAGCAATGGCTTCCAGGAATACTTCTGCCACCTGCTGTGCCAACTTAGCAGTCTCTAAAAATTGTTGTCCTGGAAGTTATTTTGTGATATGAAGATGTACTGTGATGCCTAGTACCGAGTGTATGTGGTTAGTGGAGGAGAAATAAGGGTTGAAATAGATAGATTTAGAAGCTAGACTATGGAAGAGTCTTTTAAATTTCACAGCTCACATGTGAAAGAAACCTGACAGTTTCCCCAAATTTGTCAACAACCCTAAAAATTTTATGATATCACTAATTACAAGTTGTGAAGCTGCAAGCAACTTCTCTAAATTATCAATAATGAAAAATAAATGCCTATCAATTATGTAGTGGGAAGATGAAATTATCTTTCCAGTATCTCTATAGAAACTGCTGTGTGTAGAGGTAATTATGCTTTTAATATATGAAAAAAGTAATATAGACATGTGTTAGGCAATTAATGAGTGTATTAGGTTAATTTTTTAAAAATTAAGAATTTTGATTCTTGTGATTCTTGTTGTGGCATTTGTCAGCTTTTTAAAAGGTATTATTTGTTTTCTCCTTCTAAACAAATATTTGTTTTTAACTTAATTTTGGAAGTGTTGTTTTGTATTCTTTTCTAAAAGAGGAAGAATTCCCACATTGTGTGCGTGTCAGGTGTGGCTTGGTTAATGCTGAATCTGTTCCCCATATTTGACTTGTGTTTTGGAATCCAGGCTATTGGCAGCTTTCCTGATTTGAGGGCAGGACTTGCTTTTCCTGACTGTAACTAAGACTGCAGGCCTACCCAGTAAATGAACTGTCCCAGTCTTATCTTCTTAAAATTTTCACAGAACTGAAATCCCTTAGAATAACTTACCTTTCATGAGACATGTTTTTCTTTACACTCAGGGTTAAAAGCTATGAGGTATAATGTGTAGATTTCTGAAACTCTGATTGTCTGAAATTTGAACATGATCTAATTGTATGAGTTTCACCAAATCAGTACATCTTTTTTAGACTTCAATTTCCCTATCTCTCTTTGGGGAGGGGGAGGATTATGACAACTCATGCTCTCTGTGGGACTCTGAGATACCACTGGAATTAAGTGAGAGGTTGAAGCTGTAGGGAATATATCACTTACTTTGTAAGAAGAAGGCATTTATGTTTTATTTAAAATAAATAAATCATATAACTTTCATTTATAAGTCCAAACAAGCACTTTCCAAACAGGTTTTAGATACCTAGACTGGGATTGCAAGTGAGTCAATATTTTTTGCTTTGTCCTTCTGTCTGTCACTACCACTTTGTGTTGTAGAAGGTTGGTGCAAAGAGCCATGACACCTTGACTATGGCACTGGTAGTGGAGCAAGCAACCATATCCCTTACATGTCAGAGGTGGTTAGAGAGCTTGGTGTTTAAGAGGGACTTAATTCGATCCACATTCTCAGGGGCTGCTCCTTGGAGGTGAGTTCCTCCTCTATGCACTGAGTCTTCTGGTGCTTCTAATTGACTTGCAAGAATCTTGTCTCTCCTTGGAAATGTCACCTAACCCTTTTCAAATACATTTCCAGGCAATCAGGATCAATATATCATTAGGTTAAGCATATGAGATAGTGATTGACAGTCCAAATGAGTGTAGACTTCAGTTCCTAGATCAGTCCTGATATAAGTAGCTGCTGAGACCCAGTCATATCTGAGATCAGGATCCTAGAAAGATGACACCTTGAGAAAAGTTGTAGCCCAGAGTGCAGATTGTCACAGGTACCTTTAGGTTCCAGTGGGTGGGAGGGATCATCACCCCAGTTAAAGAATTATTTCTTTTTTTAAAAATTTATTTCTTTTTTATTTATATATATTTCACAACATTTCAGTCCCTGAGGGGTCACCCACCACCTCCCCTCCCCGCCCGCTCCAGCTGGTCCCCACTCTCCCCTTGTGTAGTTTCATTTGGTTGACCATATAGTAGTGAAATCCTTTGGTTTCTGTCCCTTTCTATATGGCTTATTTCTGCCAGAATGATTTCTTCTAGGTACATCCAGGTGTCCATAAATTCATCAAATTTGTCATTTTTAATTGATGAGTAATACTCCATTGTGTATATATACCACATCTTTTTCATCCACTCATCTGTTCTGGGGTATTTGGGTTGTTTCCATGTCCTTGCAATTATAAATAGTGCTGCAATAAACATCCGAGCACAGGTGTTCTTTTGTACCCACACTGAGGTCTCCTTTGGGTAGATTCCCAGAAGTGTGACTACTTGGTTAAATCGTGATTCCATTTTCATGAGTTTGAGGGTCCTCCATACAGCTTTCCATAGTGGCTGGACAAGTTTACATTCCCACCAGCAGTGTAAGAGTGTTGCTTTCTCTCCACATCCATGTCAGCACTTGTTGTTGCCTGTTTTTTTGATGTGGGCCATTTAAAGAATTATTTCTATGTTCTTGCTCTATTCTGGACATTGTGTTGTTTGTGATAGATATAAGAACTGTCAGCTTATCCCTCCATGTACTGAATTTGCAGTATGGTAGGGGATTAAGGCACCCAGACATACTCATGTCACTTGGGTTGGGGCTATTACAGCAGTTGGAAAAAAACTCCCAAGATCAAGGGCGGGAGAGAGAATGTTATCTTCCTGATCTTCATTTAACATTATTTGAACAAGCAGAAAAGCCCAAGTAAAAAGACCCTTAGATCGAGAACTCACAGTTAACCCTTTCATCAGCTTAGTCCAGAAACAACTTTTTGTCTTCTGTTTTAACAAGCAGGCACTCAATTCCCATACGTGTTAGTTATTGTACTGGATGCTGCTAAGATGAAAGATTATTCACATCCTACTTCATGGAGAACGTGGGCTAAATCAGTGGTCTTTCATGGATGAACACAGGATGAATGACTTTCAGGACTGCGATGTGTGTTGTGTCAGGAGCACATGTGCTCAATTGTGGCCACTTTCTCACTCAGTTTCTCTGCAGTTATGTACAGTGAATTGCAGTTTGGTGAAATAACTCTGAAGGGGTATTTTTGTGGACATGGACTACTGTGGCATGAGCCACATGCATATTGAATACATGACCTTGACTTCATTTGTTGTGATCCAGCCATATGCCAAATCTGTCTCCTACAGCATCCTACCATTCCTAAGACTTTGTCTTTATGAGCTGAGGGGAGATAGAATGTAAAAATGGAGATAAGAAGTGTCAGAGTAAAGTGGAGACTCATGGAGTTTGGAAACCCGAATTCTAGTCCCATCTCAGTCACAGCAAGCTATTTTCTGTCTGCCTTCCGCTCTGCCTACATACTTGATCAAGTAAGGTATGGGTGTTTTCCTAGACATTATTGCCTTTATGTGCAGGTGGGAGGCTTAATTCTCTCGGAATGGAGTCAAGTGTGTGAGAAATAGTAATGGCAGTAATAGACTTTAGACATGGGTGGTTTAGGAGGGAAAATTATATATATTTATTTGTAAATATACATTAGATATATATGAAAAAAAAGGAAATTCAAAAACATGCCAAAATTTTTTTGTCACTTTTTATGCCAAAAATAAAGTATTTAAGCCATTTTGATTTAATTTCTATGAATGTTGTAACATAAGGTGTATTTCCACTCTTCTGTATATGGTTATCTACATTTCCCAGTAACAGTTGTTAAATAAACTATCCTCTCCCTATTGAGTGATCTTGGCTCCTGTTAGATATTAGTTAAGTACTTTAAATGGGTTTGTTTCTATACTCTTGTTTCTGTTTCATTGATCTGTCTATTTAGTTTTATCAGTACTATGCCCTAAGTAAGATCAGAAAATAAAAGCTAATGAATGGTTCTTTCAAGTAATACTCTAAATTAATCCTATTATTATTATTTAAAACATTGGTAGTAGTTTATTTTATTTTTAATATTATTTTTATTTAACACACTAAGAGATCTAGAACAGTGCTTCTTGAATTTTAATGTGTGTACAAATCTCCTGAAATTTTGTTAATAATTATTATTCAGAAGGTCTGAGTTTTTAACAAATTATATCAGTGATACTGATATTGCTGGCCCATGCACCATAGCTTGAGCAGCAAAGATGTAGGGGTTGTAAAAAAAAAAGGCAAGAGATTGAAGGTAAGATCTTAGAAAAGATTGGGGATATCTGATTTCTGAATACACCTGGAACCAGGAACATAGACTGGGGATAGTACTGCTGGAGCTTTTGTAAGTTCCCTATGTTTATAAATATGGCTAAATGACGGCCTTCCTTGGGAGAGAGTGGAAAAACTGATAAATGTAAAGGGCATCATGCTGTAAAAAGTGTAGAAGGGACTTCATTACACCTTGCAGTCTGTGTTGGAGAGGAGGAACCTTTTCTTGGTCTTGATGGGCAATGGCAGATCTGTAGAGGACCTGGATTTTCAGGTTTGTGGAAAGAGAAAGAAAGTTTTAGAAAGTCTAGGACTGAGTGATACTTCTTTTTAAGTTATATTTTGTGTGATGTCTTTGCTCGCTTTGGACTCCAGCTTTCTCCAAATTAGTAGAGTATAAGCTTGTTGGAGAAGATGGACTCTAAACAGAAATAATGTTTCTTGTTAGTACAATCTTAATAGTAGCGCTAGTAGCAATATTGGAAACTTGCTTTTGGCCAGATATTATTTCATTTAATCTGCACAAAGACTCTAGGAAGCAGTTGCTACTTTATTTTAAGACTCTTCACCATCTAATACACTTTATGTTTTGCTTGTTTTGTTCTTTGTCTCTCTCAAGTACACTGCAGGGTTCTTACAACAGTGCTCATTGTTCTAGCTCTTATAATAGCACCTCACACATAGTGGTTGCAAAATGTACACTTGTCAAACAGGTGAGTGCAGGAATGAGAAAATCAAAGGCTAGAAAGGTTAACTAATTGGTGTTAGACCCTGGAAAATGAATGCAATAGCCAAAATATCAATCCTGTGACCCTGGTTCTAAAGCTCTTCTCCACTCTGTGATGCATGCTCCCCATCATGTTACCCATTCCCCAATACCATTGTCATAAGATTAGGTAGTGAATTCTATGACTCATTTAAGTCCTTGGCTGCCAAAACCCAAGTGTGTGTGCGCATGCATGCGTGCATGCGTGTATGTGTGTGTGTGTGTATATGTGTATCCACTTGAGTTCTTGATTACTATATACCAATGATCTCTGGAAGGCACAGTAGAACTGACTTCTGAGCCAACCCCAGATGTTCCAGGTCATCTGTGCTCTCAGATAAACCAGAGGGGGATGCTTCTAGAGAGCATACATTCCACATATTTCTGGATTAGTGGGACAGCTCGTAGTGAAGTTTTCTGTGTAAGGCTCATATATATTTATCTTTGAGGGTTGTCACTGATCCCAGTAAGGACATTGTTTATATGTTATTCTTTTTGGGTCCTAAGAAAGCCTTATGAGGTACATATTTGAGCTGGAGCAAGCAGTCAGAAAAACTTCTAAAGCCTCAAGACTCCACAGGGAAAATTTCTCTTGCTTTCCCTACTAGAGACAGCATTTGGATATTGGCCCTTCTGCTGACCAGTCTGCACCACTTTAAAGTCTCAGAGCACATTCTGAATGGCAGCATTGACAGAACAGCAGTAAATCTAGTAAGTTGGTTTCCATAAACTAAGTTCTTGAGTCAGAATTTGTTTCTTGGAATCTCCTAACATGGGGATGAGAGGTAGGTGACTCTCTTAAACAAGGCAGTTCCAGTCTACGATGCCACTATCCTGGGTTACAAGACTGCAGGGGGCTGATGTTGAGAAATCTTCCCCACTGAAGCTCAGACCTGTGAAAGTGCAAGTGATTATACCTGCACTTGTACTCCCAAGTACTCTTGGATACATACTAGACCCAAAGGATATAAGGCCAGAAATGATATACCAATGACAAAAATAAAATGTGATATGCCTGGGAGAGTTATTAGGAAGGAAGGATGCTCTTTGCCAGCAAGCTAAAATTTTTGGCATTGTTTAGTAACTTTGGTTAATTTAAATATTTTACTCTGAGATAGGAGCCCTGATTCCTGGAGCATTAACATGAGAGTATCTCCTAGACTTTCACCATGTAACCAAGACAGGACATCTCTTAATTGGTTCATTATGCATCTATAGTGCCCCTAGATAAAATGCTCAAATTTTAATGGCTTTATCCATTGAAATGTAAGATATGTTGTTCCTAGCCTGTTTCTCAGAATAAAAACCCTTCAGATTATCCTTGTGAGACATGTTTGTGTCTAACTGGCTTTGTGAATTTAGAGGAAGGACTTTCAAATTCATGTAACCTAATCTAAAATAGTTTCTAGTGGATTGAGGTATTGATGAAAGGGTTAATTTTTAGGACTTTCTCCAATATATTTTAATATGGAAAAAAGAACTGGGAAAACAATGTCTCTCAAATTTAGGATGATGAGTGGCTTATACCTTACCTTCAGCTCATGAATTCACTTTGTAACAAAGGGTTGAGGGATTTTCTGCTTGAGGTTCATACATCACAACAACCTCCAAACCCAAATGAGAGCCCAGCTCCATCAGGAATAACGAATGTCCAAGCTGTTTCAGACTGTAATTTATTTTTGTTCACAGAGTTCATCACACGATCTGCCACCACTGCTCATTTTCTGAAAATAATTTTTCTAGATGTCCATGGGTTTCCAACTCTCATCACCCTGAGCAGTAAAGAATAGTCACATCATCTTACATAATTTATCCCAGTGTCCACAAATCTCTCCAGGTCTGCACAAACAAAGCAGAATGTGGAGTGCAGACTACAAGTGTTCATCAGTGTATGGGCATGTCTCCAAATGCATAATAGAAAATGTGAATAAAGGAGAAAATCGTGGACTTGGGACTTATAGCCAGTGGCTCTCATTTTATTCTTTCCTCATGCTAAACTTAAATGGGCTGCAGGCTCTAGAGATCCTCCTTGTTTCTAATATGAAATCCCCATTGTAGATGGTCCAGTGCTATTTGCTCTAAAATCAGACTTTGGTTCCTATTTCACTTGCCTTGAGAAATACCACAAAAAGATGTAAACACCTAGAATTATGTTTTAGACCAGAAACATGATGTAAAATTTATGTCTTATAAGAGCACACTCAACAAGCATGTTCATGGATGTTTGCTTCATAATTATTGGTATTTGTGGTTAACACCAAAGTTAAAGAAAAGAGATAAAAATCCAGGGGATGAGGGGTATCATGGTCTGAGTCAAGATGATTACATCTCTTCTTGCAATTAGTTTTAGATAAATACTATGTTAGGAAAAGCTAGAGAGGAAGAATTATAGTGAAAAATTTACTGTATTTCTCTTTAAACTTGGTGAAACAAGTTCCATGGAAGAGCCCAGGCTAATGTTGCTCTTATGTTTTGGGGATATAAATAAAAAATAGCCAGGGAATACTAGCAAAGTAGCTGTAATCACTATTTGAAAATTTGTTCAGCAGGAACCAATCATTCACCTAGTCCCTGCTTGTAAAATTTCCCCTCCCATTTCAAACCAGTTAGAGGTCATAACTAAGAAGTCACCGCTGGCTTTTGATGATCTCTCTATCCTTCCACCACCACTTCATCTTCCCACTGCACCTTCTCCATTAGCCAGAAAATTGATTAATTCCTTCTTTTTAGTAAATATTCCTTGTGTTTACTTTTACCCTGAAATAGCTTACATTATTTTCTAATTATAAGTACTTACCTCGTTCATATTTGGCTACATATCATGGTCATTTTTGTAGCCCTTTATCCAGCACACTATTGACCATGTAATAGGCCTCCATGTAAACTTACTGGATGAATAGATTTGGAACCAAGAGGAAAATTTCACTTCAAAATATTGTATGGAAATCTATATATGCATATAGTATGTTTTCTCTGAACTGTCTTTAATAAATTGCAATCTATAAGTTCTTATCTATACATTATATAGAGAGCTCTATGCCTAAACATTTAGGCATAGAAAAACTATTTTTGCCTCATATTTCTAGTATAGTGGAAGTAATACATGAATTGGAATGGAAATTAAGAAAAATGTTAATTAAGAAAAATGTTAAATTTCAAAATGTTGTACAGATACATTAGTGGTTACCAGAGACTGGGAAGTGGGTACATGGGGTGATATTGGTCAAAGGGTGAAGGTTTCCAGTTATAATTTAAGTTTTGGGATATTGTAAAGCGTGGTCACCGTGGTTAACAGTACTGTGTTATAGATTTGAATGTTGTTAAGATAATAGATTTCGGGTCTTCTCAAAGAAATGGTAATTATGTGAAGTGATTGATAGAAGTGATAGCTAACCCAATTGTGGATATCATTCTGAAATATATAAAGTGTACCAAGTCAGTGGTTATCAGAGGGAATAGGAGAAAAGGAAAGGTGGAGGGAATGTGGTATGCAGGCATATGGGTGTATAGCAGTTTGGTGAAGGAAAAAAGTTAACCCTCATCAATGAGGCACATCAACACAATTATTTAATTAATTTTATGTCCTTCAAGATCGTTCTAGACTCTCTCCCCCTTTCACCTAAAGAGAATATAATAATGACTAATGTTATTAAGATGCTTTTCAATATTCAGAACACATCCACATATTCTCTCTCATCTAATTTCAGAGCATTCATATGAGGTAGGCAAGACCAGTACTACTGTCATACTTCCTTCATCCTGTTTTCACTTTCTACATTTATATGAGGCATTACAGTCAAATGAATTTTGAGATAACTTTTGCCATTTTTCTCCACTTAGGAAAAACTAAAGCCCAGAGAAGTGATGTGATTTGCTAAGGGTTCACGGATGAACATTAAATATATGCTGTCCATATATATTTAGATCACCTTTTCTTAGGGGGAGTGGGGGAGTAATGTAAACTCACATGCACACCTGCAAGAAATAATGCAGAGAGATATATAGTAGCCATTATTCCAGTTTCCCTCAGTAATAATGTCTTCCAAACTATAACATAATATCAAAACCAGATGCTGACACTAATCCAGTCAAAATACAGAAACTCTATCACCACCTAGATCCCACTGGTCTCCTGTTTCTACCCACTCCTTAATTCCTGCAGCTACTAATCTTTTCTTTATTCCTATGTAATTGTCATTTCTTGAATCTTACATAAACATAGTCACAGTATGCAGCTTTTGGGGGGATTCACTCTTATATACTTATATGACAATGCATCAGCAGTTTGTTTTCTGCTGTTGAGCACGGTTCTCTAGTATGGATGCCTCACCATAGTTTAACCATTCACCTAAATATGTAGTTTGGTATATAACATAAACATGCTATATTCATGCAGGTTTTGGTGTGACTCTTAGTTTTCATTTCTCTGGGATAAACATCCAGGGATGCAGCTCTGTGTTGTATGGTGGTTGCATGTTTAGCTTTTCATTAGGAAGTATTAAACTTTTTCACAGTGGATGTGCCTATTATATATTCCCATCAGCAACACAGGAGTGATCTAACTCTTCCACATCTCCCTCAGCCTTTGGTGTTGTCACTATGTAAAATTTTAGTCTTTCTGATAGATGTGAAATGATCTCATTGTAGCTTTAAGTGGGCATTTTTCTAATGGCTAATGATGTTGAACATCTTTTCATGTGCTTATTTGCCATCCGTACATCTTCTTTAATAAATGTCTTTTGTCCATTATCTAATTGCATTCTTGTTTTTAAAATACTCTTGAATTCCTTATATATTCTTGTTACTGTTTTTTGTAATTATATGTTTTTACATATTGTATCTTATCTTTCCATCCTCTTAATAGCATCATCTGAAAAGCATAATTTTTCCAATTTTGGTGAAGTCCAGTTTATCAGTTTTTCATTTTATGTATCATGACTCTGGTATCAAGTCTAAGAACTCTTTTCCCATTTCTAGATTCTAAAGATGTTTTATGTTAGTTTTTAATAATGTCATTATTTTATATTTTAAATTTAGGTCTGTGATAAATTTCCAATTATTTCTGTGGAAGGGGTAAGCTCAATTTGTTTTGTGTCAGTTGGTATGCAATTGACCCAGCCCTGTTTGTTAAAGGTCTAGCTTTTCCTTCATTGAATTATTTTTGCTTTACTATCAAAAATATCAAGCATATTTATATGGATATATATCGGTGTGTTCTATTATGTTCCATTAATCTGTTAACCTATTGTCTATTCTTCCACTAGTATCACACAACTTTCATTACTATTGTTATATGCTAGTCTTAGAATCAGGTGAAATGATTCCTCTGATTTTATTCAAAATTATTTTTAGTTGTCCTGTTGCATATAAATTGTACAATAGTCTTGTCTGTAGCTTTAAAATAATTTTCTTTCTTTTTTTTTTTTTTTTTAGAAAATGCATTAAACTTGTATACCAACTTGGGAAGAATTGGTATCTTCACTATGTTGAGTCTTTAAATTCATGAACATTGTATGTCTCTAGAGCTTTTCTGATTTATCAGCATTTTGAAGTTTTTAGCATATAATTTCTACTTATTTTCTTAGATATTTTTTCTTTTTTGGTTTCCACAAGGAAAGCTTATTATTAATGTGTCATGCCACCATGAGAGAATAACAGTTAGTACTCTGTAAAGAAATCATCTTGAGTGGCAAGTGAAGGAAGGTGATGTAGAAAAGAAGGGAATTTGAGGATGTGAAGAATGGAGGGTTACTTCATTCTCAGGTCTTGGAAGGGACCAGGAAGTTTGGAGGTAGTTCTTTTCTAAACTATGGATGTGTTTCTGGAATAGTGCTCCTTTGATACTATCAATTTAAAATGATCCTCCAGTGTTCATCAGGCACTGATTTATTAGCACTTTGAATCTCTATCACCAACACAAAATAAAGGAACAGTTCATGAATTTGTGTGTCATGTTTGCATAGTGGCCATACAAATTTCTATCATTCCAGCTTTATGTGCTGCCAAAGCATTACCACTTCTGTTTTTCAAATAGTTATAAATGGTATTTTGTTTTGATTTTTTGTGTTTATATATTCATTGCTAGTATGTAATACTATAATTGATTTTTGTATATTTATATCATCCAACCTTCTTGAATTCAGTTACTAATTCACTAATTAACTAAATTAATTCTTGAAGTTAAAACTTTTTTTATATACTGGTTGGGATTTTATTATGAGGACAATCACATCACCTACAAATTAGAGACAATTCTGCTTCTTTCTTCCAATAAACAAATGTTTAACTTTCTTGTCATTTGTACTGACTAGAACTTCCAGAAAATAGAAGAGGAGGCACGAACTGATAGCTTTTGTTTTCTGAATTTTTTTCACTTCCTTCTCAGCCCTTTAAGATGCCAATCACAAGAAAAAAATATTATTTTGTTTTATTAGCACAGTTTTTTTGTTCTTGCTCTAATTTGTCATTTTTCAGATTTTGTAACTCCTTTTATTCTATGTTCCAGCTCACTGTTTATTTACTCTTCTTCATTCTGTTGCTGAATTTTAAAAGATTGGTTATTGCATTCGTCAGTTCTAAAATTTCCATTGACTCATTTTTATATCATCTGTTTACTTGTTGGGCCTTATATTTCTTTGTTTATTTACACATTTTTCATTTGTTTCAAGCATATTCATTGATAGTTGAAGTATATTTTAATAACAAATGCTTCAAAAATCTTTGGTAGATATTGAAAACACTTATTAACTCAATTATGAGATGTTTTACTTTATTCATTGATATCTTCTGGTGTCTTGGTATGAATGATTTTAAACTTAAACCTGTGTGCTTTGGGTGTTCTATTGTATGAAACTAGATCTTATTTGAAGTCTTAGTTTTAGCTGGCTTCCTATGAAACTTTTCTAGAAGGGCAAAGAGACTCACCAACTCATTATTGGGGTAGAAGAAAGGATCCCCAATCAAAATACAACTGAAAAATCGGGACAACCTCTTGTTAGTGCCTGGTGAGGAGGGAATTGTGGCTTCTGGCTTAGGTCTCTCTAGTTATAAGAAATGGAAATTCCACATCATTGCTTCTTACATAGTCTCTACTGGGAGCATACTGGAAATTGTGACTGCTGGGTGGTAGTGACTGCCCGAAGTCTCTGCTAGGATACTATTGACATTACCATAGTGAAAAGAACAAATTTTCCTTGGTACTTCTGTGTGGAGGTGGAATGTCTCTGATGGCACATGTATCAGAGGAAAGTAGATGGATAAGTGTTGCTTTCTACTCAAGATTCTCTGATAGTGCCACATTGGGTAGGTTGGGTTCCTTGTAATAGTTCATCTAGCCATCCTTTCTGGCCTCATTGGTATGAGTGGTTATGGGTCTCATCTAAACAATGCAAAAGGTTTTTATTTGCCCAAGAAACTTTAGATATCAACAAGAGACACATTCTTCTGACTAGCAGTGTTGATGAGGAAATGAGCTCACACAACTTTAGTCTTATAAGAGAAGCCACATGTAGCACCTTGCATCCTGTTTTGCATGTGACTCCAGAGAGTGTGAAAGTTAGCCACTTCTGTTTCCTCACTACTTGTCAATCTACAGCCTCTTCTTTCCAAGGATCACTGAGTTCAACATTGATGTGATTGAAGCTCCTCTGCAGGGACCTTTGGGCCCTTCACAGTAACTGTGCGTCCCTTCAGGGGATGTCAACATTTTCTGGAATATGGACAAGCTGGTTGCTGAGAATGGTCTTTACTCTTAGACTAGACACTGCAAAGAAAGCACAAAGTAAAATTTATTTAAGTATGGGTTACAGTCTGGAGTTTGAAAGTCACTCACTTAGATGGGAAAGAATGGTAAGAAGAAGAAAAGAGTTATTTAAGTTGATCTAGGTGAAGGCCCTGCTACCTGAAGACTCTAGTTGGGTTTGGGTACTATATGTCAACTTGTACAGATTCGCCTAAAGGCTATTGTTTGTTATTTCAAAGTTGTCTCTTTCTTAGAAGTGCTTGCAAATGAGTTGAATATATACAGCTCAGTATTACTGTGATTCAGCTCCTGTGATTCAGAATCTGAGCTGTTTCTGTCAGTCCCTGGCCTTGGCAGCAAGTGGGTTCAGAGAGCAGATGTTGGGAGGAGACTCCCTTGTGGTCCAAATATAGATTCCTTCAAGTGAGGTCTCAGGAAGAGAAAGATTAGTGCCCTTCTCACCCTGATTAGTCAGAACTCTTGGGTTAAAAGCAAAGTCTTGCTGGGTACCTTTTGAGAAGGAGACAGTAGGGAAAGATAGGAAATGAGTACTCTGCTGGGAAATATACAGGGCTGTTCCTTGGTGGGGAGGTAAGCATAAAAGATTGCTAAAGAAAATAGTATGACGTTGAACTGTAAGACCTTTATTGATGAAGACTAGATAAGCAGAAGATCAAGTGTATTGTAACTCCTTAAAGTCCAGAATTCTTAAATTGCCTGGAGTATTCCTTATCACTTTGCTTTAGGAGATTCCATGTAAATTATTGTGCATGGGATCTTACACAGATGAATTGTGTGTGCCCTGGAGATTCTAATAATGAATCTTGATTGCCTGTTTTGGGCAGACTCAGTGCTGAGCACTTTTACATGAGTACTGTATTGGCTCCTTAGCATAACCCCCTAGACAAGTACTACTAGCCCTGAATCACAGAAAATGATCTAAAGCTCAGGGAAATTAAGTAGTTTATCCAAAAATGGCAGTCAGGCTTTAGACCCAGGTAAACTGAGTCATTTATGCTTCGCATTCTACCACATTTGCTTTAGACCCAGGTAAACTGAGTCATTTATGCTTCGCATTCTACCACATTTGCTTTTGTGAAATGAAGCTATGAGAGAATGCAGACAAGCTCTGTGAGAAATAAGAGGCCTGAATATTTTTTAAAGGCTTTCAGAACCCACTGTTGATATGTAGGTCAGTGAAAAGATTTCATGATAATAGGACTCTTTCTGCAGCTGGACTAGTTAAAGAAAATGTATCTTCCCTAAAACAAATTTTATTGGTTAAAAAAATCACTATGAAATCTACCAAAGCATAAAACAAAATGTGAAATATGACAGGAGTCATAAACTGTTTCATCTAACACTGAATGGTGCATTTTTAGAAACAGCTGTAAATTAAATAAAGGAACACACATTTGAAACTGTTTAAGCCTTTAACAAATGTTTGGGACAGTGATGCTGTTACAGAAACTTACTGCTGGCAATAAAAGAGCCAATAGAGATAAATTCTGGTTAATAAATCTTGTCATTTTATCAATGAAGTAGGAAGTACTTTTAATAAAAGGTTCACCATGCAGGACACAGCATAGTGACCCTCTCTTTCACATCTGAGATAGGTGACTTGGTCTAAAATCCAAACATCACCATGTTGTTAGCATTTCTGTTCTCTTCCTTCAATGTTAAGCAACCAAGGAAAATCCAAACAAATACCTCAAAAGTCTCCACTCCAGCTTCGAAAGCATAGTTCCTGAGCAGATTAATAGGGACAATGCTAAGGTAGAAAGTGCAGACTGAGCAATACAGGTAGAAACCTTAATAATTGACTCTGTGCTGGCTCTGAGTGGCTATAAAGGATTCTTTGGGGACAGTATTTTTATATAAGGTATCACAATTGCCTGAATCAGCAAGACTGATTTTCCTAGCTGAGTTGGGGGGTTCTGGAAAGATTTGAACATGTAAATCAGCTACATTATTCACTATGCAGAGGTTTAATTAAATGGGGAAAAAATCATAGGCTGCAGCCTTATGTAGGAAAAAATGTTGTTTTTTTAAACCATCATTCCAACAACACCTGGATAATTACAGCAAAGAAGAATTTAGAATCTAATTACCTGCAGGGTGTTTACATATGTTATCACAGGAGCTTGGAGAGCAAATCAAGATAGACCTAGGCACTTTTTGTTTAACCTGCAGTCAATCTTGTCTTTCCAGTAGCTCAGATGCAAACACAATATCATTATAGAGGTAACTCAATTTACATAGATGGGTTCCTGAAAACCAGATGTGCTGTGTGAAAACCAAATTGTGGATCAAATTATGTTTTATATCCTAAGGGAACTTGTTATTTAAGCATCTGTGATACTTGCTATGACTTAAAGGTTTCGCATTTATAGACTAACTGGTTACCTTTCCTATGATGGTAACTGTGTTGTAGTGCAGTGAAAGAGAACAAGTGTCAGTGACTTAATACAAATGAGATTGATGCCTGGTCTTTATTAGAATATGATGCAGATAGAATAACCCTCCTGTGCTGTTGCCTGCTGGAGATCATGGTCTCAGGGTCTGAGATTGTTTCCTTCTTGCCACTCTGGTGTCTCAGTGTCTGTGATGACAGGCAGATGCATAGAGACAGAAAGACAGTCAGGTGAGTCCCCAGGAAGTTGAAAATGACTTGGTGATCACAATCTCTGCCACCTTCAAATTTATCACCATGTGATTGCTTCTGTGATTTAGAAGCATTGATGAAACTTTCTGGAATAACCAATTGATTTTCAGAGGACTTGGTACATTACACATCCAATAATATTTTGCTTATACAAATATAACTCTTCATTAAAATAATGATAAAGACAATCTCCTAAAAAGGATATATTAGCTCTTCTATTCAGAAACCAGAGGGGCAAAAATTCATGAGAAAGGATTACAGACTCTCAAAAGAAGTCTTAAAGCAACAAAAAAGTGCTTTCTGTTGGTCCTATGATTTCTAGTTTCCATTGCCTTGACTTCCTCGTTACCCTGGGATAGAGTCTTGGGTTGCTTTTCTGATTTGGTCCTGTTTGTAACTGGCCTGTATGTTCCTGTTCAGTCTCTAACCTCAAAGTCCTAATCCTTGCCTTCATTCTGCATCCTTGCTTGGTAACTTGTTTATATGGTCTTCCCATATAAACATTGCCACATTTTGCCTATATCACCACTCCTGTTTAGCTTATGTTAGTTCATCCCCTAAACTGCTCAGGGACACAGTTTGACAACTTTCCCCCTTTCCTCAATGAATAGTTTCTCACTCTCCTGACCATGCTCTGCTGATTATGTTTCTTTTTGCTGCATACAAATAGTTAATAATTTCTCCCATCCTAAGGGAAATAAAACTCTTCTTGACCTCAGGTCTCATTCTTCTTAGCTCTTATTTCCTTTTCAAAACATCTTTAATTTCTTTAACTACTTTTTTCTTTCTTCTCATTTTTACCAGAATCTACCCCAATCAGACTTTCACAAGCATTGCCCTCCTGCAACTGTGTTTGTCAAGGTCATCCTTGATTTTCATGCTACTGAATCCAATGTTTATTGGCTTCTAATATACCCAAATTGCTTTATTTTCCTTGTGTTTTTTTAGATGCCCTTTAGTTTTCTTTTATTTCTGGTTTCTCCTCATTTCTTCATCTTTTAATTATTAGAGTGCCGCAGTGCCTACTCCTTGAACTACTATTTTTCCTACTTTTTAGTCACTCCATGCATGATATAGTTCAGATTCATAACATTAAATAGCTTCTTTGTGTTGTAATAACCCATATTCATATATCCAAGACCAGTCTTCTCTATCAAATCCATATACCCTGCTTCCTATTTGATATCTTCACTTGGCTGTCTACTAGGGATTGTACTCTCTCAAAGCTAATCTTTGGATTGTTCTACCAACCATCTTCTATTATCCTTTTCTTCAGTTCAAGTAATGCAACCTGTTTTTAAATTGATAGGGTAAAAGACAATCTTGACTCTCAGTCTTCACATTCTGCTTTGACAACCTTCATGTGATCCACGTGAAAGTCCTAAAATTCTTCCAAAATTTGACTAATTCTCACTGATTCCATGACCTCTTACCTGTTTTTTCACATTATCTTTTCAGCAGATTTCCCTTGCTCTGTATTAGCCCTATGCTCTCTGCCCCTAATCCTATTGTAATCAGTCAGAGGGACTCCCATGAAATTATAAATCACATCACATCATTGCTTTGCTTATTACTTTCACTGACTTCCCATCTCCTGAAACCAAAGCCCAGTGTCCTCATGCTAGGCTGTAGATATTTTTTTAAAAGAAATTGTGTTGGATTTTTGGCATACAATCTTGGTCTTATTTGTATAGTTATGACCCATCCTTACCCCCATCCCTTTTATCCCCCCTCCAAACCTCATGTCATTGGGTTTGTGGAGCTGCTATCCTCGGTGCTTGGTTGTGGCACTTCCTTTGATGGAGGTAATTGTTTCCTTTTCGCCAGACCTGAATGAACACAGGGTTTCATGCCTTCTCATTCATGTTGACTGTTTCCTCTGATCTAATCTTGTTCCATTTGCTGCTACCAAATCTTATTGTTATGGCATGAGGTTGGGCTCACAGCTTCCAGTCATTTGTGGTAGAGATAAAATCTCTAGTAGGGATAAAATCTGGTGGGTAGATGGTCCATTTCCTCTACCCTCTCCTGGTTTGCAGTTTCCCCTATAGAGATAAGCCCTGGTGGGTGGATAGTCCATCTTCTCTCCCCTGGTTTGCACTTCTGAGTGGGGCCACAGCCCCATCTCTGGCTTTTCTTGCCCTTTGTGGTAGGGGGTTGTTCACTGGTGTTAACATATCACTCCATCAGGAGTTTGGTTCTTTGGCCCCCTGAAACACTGTAAGTGTAGCTCTGTGGTAAGTCATCTTTTTAGTTGGATTTACAATTTTGTCTCTTATGGTTCCAATCATTCTCTATTTGTATCTCACCCAGGTGACTAATGTGTCCAGGGCTTTTATTCTCCTCTCATATGTCTGCATCAGGATCGCTTTTTTTCTCATTCCTATGAAAGCCTGTTAGAAGTGGGAGTACACCAGAGGAGGACTCCAAACCCCTCGCCCACCCTTGCACTGGCAGGAGTACCCTCTTCATCCCCCAATACCAGAGGGACTGAGGTTGGCTCCCCTGGCCTGCTTTTCCCAAGTCCCCAGTTTCTAGAGTTGCAGTGGAGCAAGGCTCCACCTGCCTACCATCACCTGGAGCTGTGGCTGAAGTTGTGGTACCTTAAGCTGTAGATATTTAACAGGCTGGTTAGTTCCCTCTTCATCCTGCTTCTCCCATTTCCAGCCACATTTCCTTACCACTTCCCTTGAAAATTTTCCAGGCAGTCTTTTTCTTCTAGCTCTTGACCTTGCTGTTTCCTTTGCTTGCCATGTATTTTCTCAGGTATTTACACAGCTCACTTATTTATGCCTTTCATATTTTTTACTGTAATGCATTATTCAATGAGACCTCCCTTGATCACCTTCTCTAAAATTGCAAGCTTTCCCCCTCATAGTTTCTATTCCTCTATTATAATTTATTTTTCCTTTTGGCATAATAGCTTTTTAACACACCAAAGTTCGAAACCTATTTTATCTAACTTATTTTACCTTCTCAATTGGAATATAAACTCCATGAAGGTACAATGTTTCACTGATTTGTTTCAGACTGTAGTTCTTGTCACTAAAAGAAGTCTGATGCACAGTAAGTGCTCAAGAAGTATTTGTTGAATGAATTACTCAGTGAAAGAATTGTGCCTCCAACATTTCCCACAGAAATTGTGATCCAAAGTAACTAAGTCCTTTAACATTTGCTCAAAGTCTAAGTTCTTTAATATGCCCAATGTGCCCTAGTGAGACTGTTGTCAGTGAAATACACTTGAAAATGATTGATCACAATAAGCATTATGCAGGCTATAAAAAAAGGAATTACAGAATCCAATGGTCAGTCTAGAAGAAGCAACAGTGATTGGGTAATTAGAGTTAATTTCCTGAGAATGGAATTTCAACTGACTCTACAGGAATGAATGAACATTTGCCAGAGAGAGATGGGAAACAATAGGCAGAAGGAAGAGTAGATCAGAGGACAGGTGTATAAAAGTATATGGTATGTTCATGGAAAAAGTAGAAAATCTTGATTGGGATATTCATGAGCTAGGTCAGTGGGTCAAAGTTGTAAAAAATGTTATGACTTATGTTAGGAAGATGAGATTTATCATGTTGGTGCTAAGAAAGTTTATGAATTGAATGGAACCTTGGAGACTGATAAAGAAATATAGCCTATTTTTACTCTTAGAAATTTTCTTAATGCTTTGTGGTTTATCAGTCATTCTCAAGCTTTCTTTGATTCCTAAGCAATTCCAATGCCAACTGGACTGCTTCTTATGTTTAAGTAATTAAATCTTATAATAGCTTATATACTTCAAATTCAGTATGATGATGAGTATACTCAAAGCTTATTTTCTCAATTTCTGAATTCTGCAAGTTCAAACTGGAATTTATTAATTTTTATCCAAACAATATCCTTATGATATCCACATATGCATCAGCTAAATAAGTCTGTGTTATCTTTCTGCCATAGTCATTCAATAAAAGTCAGTTTTTATCTTTGGGAAGAGATTGGTGACTGGCATGAAGGTGAAGGAAGTTCACTTATCAAATATTC
Source organism: Uropsilus gracilis (assembly GCA_004024945.1). Lineage (NCBI taxonomy): Eukaryota > Metazoa > Chordata > Mammalia > Eulipotyphla > Talpidae > Uropsilus > Uropsilus gracilis. Next base: position 14,998 of record PVHY01011117.1, on the reverse strand, counting down.
AGGGATTGGTCTGGAAAGACAATTATGGGAAAAGACAAGGAAATTTAGATTCAAAATGATCTTGAGACTGAATCCTAATTGCTGAGTCCATACCAAGAAGGAAAAAAAAATTAATTATGAAAAAACTTTAATGTCTGGCATTTAGGTACAGAAATTTAACTTCAACCAGGATTAGGGAGGCTTGAATTAATTGAAATGAGACAAAACTGGGAGACCAGTGGTATAGTAGTTCATAGGTCCCTTTCCATGTACTTACAGCTGCATTACCTGACTCAGATACAGACACATGGAGAGAAATAAAAACAAGATATTTTGCTTAGGGGGTAAAGAAAGGGAGAGATGAAAGAGAGAGGGGGGGAAGAAGAAGGAGGGAGAGGTAGAAGGATAAGGGAGAGATTTATTGACTATCACTCAGCATATGGTCAAATGCCATCTGCCTTACTCAGATAGCACTGACTAAATAGAAGTGTAAGTCCAAGCTGCATGGGGCAAAGAGTTGGCTTCTCTACAGACGCTCCTCCTTTTCGGCAGTTTTAATTGCCCAGGCACTTACAGTTTTACTGCCAAAGCTGGGCAGCTTAACTGCCAAATTCCTATCTTTGTCACTATTTCCCATTAGCCTCCCCACTGAGGTCATCAGATGACAGATCTGGAAAACACCATCTACCATTGGGTTGGCTATGCATGCCAATATGTGCTTGGAGGTTGTTCTTCACTGTTCTCCTTATTATTGCCCCATTTTCAATTTTTTGTCACCATTTCTATCATGATGCAAACTACATAGCGGGGTGCAGTCTCAGAAGACAGTTTTCACTGAGATTACAGTATATTCAAAGGAGATAACTATTAAGCATGGGGCATTTTCCATACATAGTAAGTGTGGCAATGCCCTTCATTTCTAGAAAACAGTCAATCAGTTCATGCAAGCCAAAAGCAAAAAAATCTCAATAATGGTTGGGAGGTTACTATTAAGATTATGTTCTCTCCAATTTCATTCTAATTCTATCAAATAATACAGCAAAATGTGTTTGCAAATTAAATCTAATTCCAATCTATTTGATCTGTTTTTGCATAAACTCAGAGAACAGAATAACCAAATAGAATTTCTGTTTGCAGTGTTTGAGCTTTCTCTAAGGGATCTTAGATTGAGTTCTCAACAATTGACCTGCCCAGGCCTCAAATACCAGACCATAGGATGATCTCAGTAGACTCTCCCAGCAGCATTTGTGCCTTTTAGTAGATTCCTAAAGCTTTTCTCTCTGAGGTCTCCAGGTTTCCGAAGGAGCTAAAGTTCTCTACTCTCTTGAGAAGACTCTGGAACCTTATAGGCAAAGTGGCAGACTATTTTCTTTTTGGTTCTGCTTATTCTCAATTCCTGAAAGTTCACAAGCATGATATTTCGATCAAAGCTTGAGCGTTATAAGCATATTTCCAATTCTCTATTTAAGAAGGAATGACATTTCTTTTTTTTCTCCCTTACACCCCCCCACCCACAGAAATAACATTTCTTATTGAAATTATGCAAAGATAGGCACATTACAGTGAGTAATAGGATATCACCATTTTTCCATATTCTGATGGTATCAAAAAGGTAGAAAATGGAAACACAATTTACTTCTGCTCACACAATGCATTTTAATGTTGCTGAAGATCATAGTCAACTAAAAGCATTTTGCTTGAATTAAACACCCCCCCAGTAAAGTTTAAAACAATAACATACCAAGTTCAGTCTTCTGCAAAAACTCTCAATCTTGAATCCTATCAGTTAGCATGAGTTAAAATATTTATTGTGGTCTTTCTCATATTTTCCAAAACAATTTCTGGAAATGTTAAAAATCTGAAATAACCAAGATTAGAGATCTGATAACATATTTGACAAGGAGATTTGTTCAGCATTATAACTTACAAAGCTCCAAAACAAAACAACAAGAATTGACAAGCAGTATTACATGAGAACATATCAGACACTTGAGAACTTTCACATAATTTTTAGAACATTAATATTAATACTCATAGATATGCTAAGGTAAAACATTTCTCTCAAACAACAATGCTTTATCTCAAACAACAATGCTTTAATTTATCAGATAAATACTGAATAGGTTGAATTCCTCTAATATCTTACCATATAGTAAAGGAAGAAATTTTATGAAATGTCTTAAAGGTCTATTGAAATTGCATAAAATTTCCTTTGATCAGTCTAGCAAAAGACTAGTAATTTTCCCCAGTTTGAATTTCTGGGAAGTTTTGTTATAACTATTGGGGGGAAAATGAAACAGTTAATTAGCCAAAAGTGACTGCCAAATATGCAACTAGACTCCTTCAGCACAATGCCAATAGCCAAACTTTAACCTTTATTTTGAGTCTATGTTTGGAATTTTTAAAATTCAAAAACCAATTTCTCAACTCCTATTTTGCCTGACATTTAAAGTCTTGAACAGTTTATCTTTTATGCAACAGTACCAAAAACCAGCAACATAGGTAGAAGAAAAGAAAAATATTCTATTCTTAATAATACAGCTTGGGATGGTCTTCCAAAGACAGCTTTAAAGGCATTTAGATGTAGGGATCAATCGCCTATTATTGGCTCCACTCCTAGGAGTCAGTCTTATCTGAATGAGACTAATGGACAAATCTGATCCCAATGTAGATGCATCTCTTAGTTTTACTAAGGTCCTCTCTAGGGTGTAAGTTATTTGCTCAGTTTATCCTATCAGTTACAGGCTCAGGCAACATATAACTTCCAAGTAAGCTGTAAGTCATCACTAACTATCTGAGTGACTTCTCAAGTCTATTTGCACTTTGCATAGAGTTGGGCAATACAAAGTGAGGAATTAGTTCTTTCAGCAGTTGTTTGGCAACCTCCAAAGCCTTTTCTTTCCTGTGGGGAATGCTTCCACCACCCCAAGAAGGTATCCACAAAGGCCAAAAGATACTTACAGTTGACAGTGGTCCAGAGCATTTGGGTAAAGTCTGCTTGCCAGTCTTCAAAAGGCACATGTTCCAATATTGAACCCCAGTAGTTTAGAGTATGAGTCCATCTTGGGTTTATTCTTGGTACATAAATAGCAACATTTGATGGGCCCTTGAATCACTAAGTGGAGCTGGGATCGAACTTAGTAAATCCCCCCTTACAGGCCCTATCATATAAGGTTAAGCTCTCTAGTAGATGCTTATTTTCTTTGTTACTGGCTACTTGGAAACTCCTTCCACATGTACTATGTTTATGTAAAACCATTGTGGAATATTTCAAGTCAGTGTATACATTTACCCCTTTACTTTGAGAGAGTTTTTTTTTTTTGAGACTAGGTCTTGCTATTTTTGCCCATGGAACCGCAGACTCTCATTGGCCAGGGTACCACGGACTCAAGCAATCCCCAGCCTCAGCTTCCCAGGTAGCTGGGATTACAGGCTTGTACCACCACGCCCAGCTATTTTTTGGAACTAGGTCTCACTACGGGCCCCAGGTGGGACCGAACTGCGATCCCTAGCCCCGGCTGCTTCATAGGCTGAAGCTTACAGGCACAAGCCACCGTGACTAGCTACTTTGAGAGAGTTCTAAAACTTTGATTAAAGTTCTCACTTCAGTTTCTGTGCTATGTCCCTGATGGAAGGGGTATGAAAGGGGTGTCCCAAAATTTCAGCATTGCATAACCTGCATGTCCACAGCACTGTTCCATAAAACTGCTTCCATATATAGCTAGCTCCCAATCTGCATTTGGCAGGGGCATACAAATCTGGTGAGCTTGCATGCACTATTTCACTACTTTCTAGATGTTTTGACTCGAGAGTCCAAGTTAAGAGTCCATCCTCAAGGATCTCTGTATTGATGATAGCAAGGTAATAGATTCAAAGAGCTTGAAGTTACAAATCAGAGTTATCTAAATAGAACTGCTTGCTACTACTCCTGTGTGCCCAGCAGTCAACCAAAGTTCACCATTCTGTCTTAGTAATGTCAAAACCTGGTGTGTCAGGTCAATGATGTGTCAGCAATGTCAAAACCATAAACATATATGGGATCACTTAAAATAAATTTTGTTGATTAATCCAGGCCACAAATGGCAGCTGAAAAACCTGTAAAAATAGATGCTATCTCTAGTAGTGTGGTACAATTATTTGGAGAGTTATGCTACAAGCTGCATTTTGGATCCTAATTGAATTAATGCTCCCAACTTGATGTCTCTTAAACACAGAATTGGAAAGATGTCCTGGGCTCTAGCAGTTCTAGGGGTGATGCTGAGATTAGCATCCCTTTATTTTATCAAGGACTCATTGACAGGAATCCAAAACAAAGGTCTGGAGTCTGAGTTTTTGAAGGCTTCATATAGTGGTTTTACTATGGGTTCCAAATTGGGAATTCAAATCCTGCAAAACCCAGCTATTCTCCCCAAATCCACATAATCACCTTCGATTGTTAATGACCTTAAGAAATGAAATCACCTGTTTTCTCTTAGTCATGAGGCTTTGTTCACCTTTCTTTAACACAGATCCTAAGTATATCATCTTTTGTTGCCTACTTGAGACTTCTGAGATAATACCTTGTTACCACATTATGTCAAATGATTTTGTAACCAAGATGACATTCTCCAGACAAGATCCCTAGTGTCAGGACCAGTTACTGGTAAAGTAAATTATCCACATATTGTGGGATGGTACCCTGTTTGCTTTAGACCTTTCTGAGATCCCTAGCCAGTATTTCCTGAGAATAGCTAGGGAATTCTTTATGGATGTATTGCAGAATGCTTTTGGACTCAGGATCCTGCTACTCAAAAACAAAAAGTAGCTGATTCTGGGTATCTACTGGGACTCAGGAAAAGGCATCCTTCAAATCCAGTATGGAAAAGCAGCCAAGAGCCCAAGATATGATAGCTAGCATTGCTGTATGCGTGTGGCATGGTTGGATGTATATCCTAGACTTTCTTATTACATGGCCTCAAATCCAAAAGAAAACAACATTCATGTGGGATTCTTAACTGGTAAAATGGGAGTACCACAGGGGGTAGCAGTGCCAAATGAAACTAGATTGGAGAAACTTTTCTAATACTGAATAAATTCCTAACAAAATCTCTTTAAGAGAGGAGGGACCTGCTAACTTCCACTATTTCTCTTCTGAGTAGGGTTTGCATTTTTGTCATATACCAGAGTTTATCAGCTTGACATACTTTACTTATGGTTTTGTAGAATCCTGGGCAACAATTTACCTTTTTGTCCAACATCCTGAATGGCTACAATGTGGAAATGCAGTACATGTTTGTTCCTGGGGTATTTATAGGTGTAGTCTCTGATCTAGGGGTCAGAAAAAAAAATGTGTGCATTAAGTTTTCTGAAGAGATCATGGTCAAGGAGAGGAAGTGGACATTGGAGATTTCTATCACCAAGCTCTTGTAGGAATACCTCGCAGTGAGAGTTATCTGTTCCTCAAAGGGGGCTAATCAGTGCCATGTTTATTAGATAGAGTGGGTACCTCTGTCCTGAAGTAACATTTATTTCATCTTCACCCCCTGTGTGTTTTTATTTCTCTTATTTTGCCTGTATTTCCTTTTGTGATGTTTGTCTAAGCCATGCTGTGCTGTCATCTACTTGTCTGCTACTGGCTGTAATCTACTCTCATTCTGTCTCCCCTTTCATCCTTCCATCTCGGGGACCTGTACTTCCAATGTCCCTCTTCCTTGCAATAAGCAGGGATTCTTTCCCAGGTGTTTGCTGCTTCTATTTCCTCTCCACATGCCTTCTCTATTCCTTCTAAACCCAGTCTTTATGGAAAACAGTTGCTGGGTTAGATATTCTTTATTCTCTTGTACTGTAAGCCTTAAAGGCTATATTTACAATTTGGGAAGAACTCATGTCTAGGACACCTTCTACTCAGTTAATTTCCTCTTTGTGTTTGGTGTCTTATCCCCAATGAATATGTTCATCATCCAAGAATTTTCTGGAGTGTTTTAATTTATGCCTGTATAGGTATGATATGTTTGAATAATACCTTCAAGAAATCCAGATGGGTCCTCATTTGCCTTTTGTTGAAGTTATTAATATTTTATCAGAAATCTTCTATTTAGGTCCTTCCCTTGTCCTGCTAATAAGCTCTTCTTAGAATGTTCTAATCTTTACACTTACCCATCATTAGGGTCACAGGATATACCACTGGGAATGCCCTTTCTGGTCTTGGACCTCTAGATCCTCCTGGTAGAACCAATGAACCTTTACATTAACCTTTCCTAAAAGCATTCTCTGCTCATATGACAATAATAGTGTATAGAACATGGGTTGTATGTCTGTTCAGGTAGGCTGAAGTAGGTAAAAATAGAAGTAAATTAACCAGTCATTCTTTGAGGGTCCTGTTGATGGTGGAGGGGTGGAATTTATCTAACTCAGAAAATCCACAGTAGAAGAGGGGTTATAGGACTGTAATTTTCTTTTTTATGGTTGAAAAGTAGTACACTGTATATATGTTTTTAATTCATTGATCTTTCAGTGCCCATTTGTGTTGTTTTTGTATCTTGACAATTGTAAATAAATGCTGCAGTAAACATAGAAATACTAATATCTCTTTGAGGTTCTGATTTCAGCTCTTTCAGAGAAATATCCAGAAGTGGACCATTGAATCATATGGTATTTCTATTTTTAATTTTTTGAGGAACCTCCATACTTTTCATAGTGCTTGTGCCACATTGCAGTCCTACTAATAGTGTATAAGGGTTTCAATTTTTCTACACCCTCCTAAATACTTGTTGTCCTGTTTTTGGCAGTAGTCATCCTGAAAGATATGAGGTAATAGCTCGTTGTTGTTTTGATTTATATTTCCATGGTGATTAGTGACAGTGAAAATTTTTTCATGTCTCTTTTAGAGAAATGTTTATCCCAAGTCTTTGGCAACATTAGGAAGGGCACTGTGCCCCATTCACTGGGGGTGTGTTCTTTCATGCACTGCATTTTAACTGTGCAATTTAATTCAGGGACTACATTTTGGCTTAGTTACAAAGTGGTCTAGAGGTGGTCTAGAGGAAGATAGTCAGGATGCTAGGTGGTCTGAAATCTGTTTACACGGTGAATGAGTGAATGAAATGTTTAAGAGATTAATCTGTCTGAAAGAGAGTAAGGGGAAGCTTGATAGTTGCTTCATATGAAAGACCATTAGCCTAGGAGACATTTGACTCAGAAAAATTTGGTATCAAAAATAAGAACATAAAAGAATGCTTCAGTAACATAATTCCTAAAGTGAAAAGGATATCTTATGTAGCAATGAGGTCCCTGTCATCAGGCATATTCAAGCCAAATTGTAAGCATTTTGGGTATGCAGGAGAACAGGTTCTTCCAATGACTGGGAGTTTTTGACAAGTTGGCCTCCTCTATAGTCACCTTAGAATCTAAGAATATATGAGTCTAAGAGCTCCTCAGTTCAAAGGGTAAGCCATTAAAACTTTACACTTCATTTAATGTTACAGGTACCATTTTAGATTATATTCTTTATCCAAGGTCATTTACCATAACCCTTCATATAAATCAATAGATGATATGATTTTAGCTATTCTTAACTTATTTAACAATATATCAATTCTAAACATAGGTTACACATTAGATTTGGTTCATAGATCAGAGGATTTCAGAGCTGTTAGCTGTGAGTTTCTCAGAGATTGTCTTGTCATATCATTTTATACAGAGATGACAAAATTGAAGTTAAGACACATTGTCTCTACTCCAGCCTCTTCTAGATTCTTATCCAGGGCAAACTTACCATGTTCATTTCTGAACCAATACAAACATGGGCATTACACTTAGCCATATTCTTTGGCTCATATCTAGTGAGACCTAAACCTTTAAAAATAATATTGACTATAATTTACTAAGCACTGACTCTACCAAGCACTGATGTGAATGTTTTACAAGCAAATGAATCTAATTCTATGGGAGGGCAATTTTATTATCCTTATACAAAAGAGGAAATTGAGATTTAGATAAATTATATGACTTACTCGAGGTCAATTAACTAGTAAGGTGACCAACCTTAGTTTCAAATCTATGAATATTTGACTAAGATCTGTGCCACAAACCACTTTACATTGTCATTCAATGATGACTTGTACCTTCCCACTTTACCTGAGTGTTTTCTTTGTTCAACATATTGAATTTTCATGGAATGGGAATTCTCCTGGATCAGCAAAATATTTTTCTCTTGTGTAATGTCAGTCTACAATTTCAAGCAGTCCTCATTCATGAAAGAGTTTTCAAATAACTTAATTCAGGATCATATGGCATATTTTGTTTCTTCCCACACTGAAATATATATTGGCTCTCCTTTGTTATCCATTATCTATCAACTTCTCAAGTAATTTAAAAATATTTCTATTCATTTTTCTCTTAGTTTATATTTGAAATTATTATGGAGTATTGAAATTTCCAAGTATGATTGTGGGTTTGGCCATTTGTTCTTTTAGTGATTTCATGAGCTTTGAAGTATTAACATATATACTTAGGATTGTTCTATCTTCTTGAAAAGATTTCCATTAACAACCTACATCTTAATTCATGATAATAATCCTTGTTCTGAGTCCCTATTTTCTGAAATTTACTCTATCTATATTTACTATAGCTATTTAGATATTTTATTCTGAGATATTTTAGATACTCTGGCATTTTTTTCTGAGAAATGCATGTCTTCTTTTCCATTATTTTACTTTAAACTCAGTTAACTTTTAACAATCAGCACTAGCATGACATATATCTTTCTGTTCTTTCATTCTACCTATGTTACTGTGTTAAATGTGAATTTCTTGCAGACAGCGAATAGTTGAATAATTTTAGAAAAATATGTTTTCTGGTTTAAAAAATTCTGTTTTTACATTTAAAGTAATTGTGTATTAAATTTAATTAAATTCTCAATTTTTCATGAAATTTGTTTTCTCTTTCTCTTCTTGCAAAGTGAACTTTTCTTTATATATCAGGTCAAGGTAGTTGATAGTATGATTTAAGTCTCCCTTAATTTTTAAGCTTTCTCTGTTCTCTCATTTTTATTTTCTTTTTGCTTCTATTTAAATTTTGGAGTCATATAAAACATTCTGTGAAAGACTGCTAGACTGCTGATGTTTTAGCTGAGAATCTATACACAGCAGGACTTCCATTGATGCCATGTTATTCAACTTTCTTACAATGTTGTTGAGAAAAAGACACCCCAAACCCATGAATGAATTGATGTTATTCCATGACATACTTTCTTTATATGTCATTTTACTCAAACTCAAATTGTCCAAGAAACTACAGTTGAAAACGGAAGATTTAAAGTGCGAAATGTAGGACAACTTATATTTTCATCTTTTTCTAAGAATGTTACAAATTTCTATTTATATGGTTCTCTTTATTATTGTTCACTTTTGATTTGTACTTTCTCCACAAAAATATTGCTCATGTTTTGATATATTTATTTTTAGGAGTGTTAGATTTTTTATGGCAATTAAATGTATTTTAAAATATTTTCTGTATATTATGGTTATATAGAAGTATTTTATTTGTAGATGGATGAATTTTACTCTATTGCCATTTTTAATCAATCATAATAATTCATAAAATCATTTGAGTTTTTAATCTCTATGTAATTACATATATATCTATATGTAATTATAGTTTTGTTTGTTTTTCCAATCTTTTTAATAGTTTGTTTTCTATAATATTCATATTAGATTTTCCTCCAGTACTGGAGGTTTCTTCAGGAAAATTTACCCTATTGCTGATTTTGCAGAAAATAATTCTAGCAATTCTACACTGATGTGCTATTTCTCTTAGGTTTTTGTTGTTATTTTGACATTTACTATATTTAGGAGGATATGCTATGCAGATACTATTAATCTTTGCTATCAGAATTAAGTTCATATTAATCCCTTAAGATGAACTGAGAGTCTACTATTTGCAAGGAATTAGAGAGTACAGAACAAAACAGGTTAAAATCCCTGCCTTTGTTTATTTCATATTTTATTGTTCCTTAAACATTTGGTAGAATTTACTTATATAGCAATTTGAGACCAGTGGTTTCTTTGCAGAACATTTAAAAATTACTAGACCTATGTCTTACTCTCCTGTATTTGTTAGCCAGTGTGATATCTAACATTTGTAAAATTTGTAAATTTATACTGGAATTAGTAGACACATAGGAAGTTTTAAAATGTGTAATTTCTAAATATTTTCAAATAAAATTAGTGAATTGATCTGTAGAATTTACCTCTTTACTGTATCAGTTTGTGTTTTTTTTAATTTCAAACATTATTAATCTTTATCTTTTTTGTATTTTTGTCTTGAGTTTTGAATTTTGTGCATAGGTAATATATTTACATAGCCAAAATTTAGAAGGAAGGAAAGTATATAAAATGGAAACTACTTCATTCTTATCATCCTGCTATTAAGTTGTTCTCTAATAACTGTTATTAACCTCTTTTTTATCTTTCCAGTTAAGCTTAAATAAGATATAGATCAATATAAAAGCGTATAGATAAATGTTTTACGTTTCCCTAAATGGTAACACTTTGCATATATTTGTTCTCCTAAACTTTTGCAAATAATAGTTTATAAATTGAAGATTTTTCCATGTCAAGAGATAATTTTCTTCATTCTCTTTTGTATACCTATTTTTTAAATTTAAAAATTTGCCTTTTTTTTGAAACCATGGAACATAAAATTACATTCAATCTTTTGTTGCTGAAAACAGCACTCAGTAAACAACTTTGTGTATGAATGATTTTGCATATATGCAAGTATATTTTAGGATAAACTCCTAAAAGTGAAATTCTTGTGTCAAATAGTATAGGGGATATTTTTAAAATTTATTTTGAGTGTGCTATATGTATGTAGGTTATAAAATTCAAAAGAAACAAAGGAGTAAGTGGTAAAAAGAATATTCCTTTTCCTTTGGTGATCTTCATATTTGTAGTTCTTTTACCAGATTTCTCTGTAGGAGGCAATCAAGCTTATCTTTCTAGAGATAGTCTATGCATGTGGAACTATATATAGGATAAATTCTCTTATGTTTCATTGTGTGAGTATCAGAGTTTTCACTAGTTTTTTGGTTTAAGAAGAATCAGCAGGCTTATGAAGTAGGCTTATGAAGGCAGGAAAAAGGTTTAGATTATCCATGTCTGGAAATACTTCTTTTCTTTCATTTAATTGCTAGCTTATTAGTATCAGAATCAAATTTAGTAAGTACTTTTCCTTTAACTTTTGGAGGCATTGTTGAATTACCTGCTAGTGTTTCATATTGGTGTAGAAATATTTGATGCAATTGTGTTTCTTGATTCTATCTAGGTCACTTTTGGTTACCCATATTTTTTCTTCTCTGAAAGTTTTAGGATCTTCTGTCTCAGTGTTCTGCAATTTTTTAGTCATATAACTTAGAGTGCACTTATTGTCAACCATTGCACAATTGCTTTCAAACTAGAAAACTGTATCGTTCAACCCTGAAACATTCTTAAATTTGTAGTTAATTGACAATATACTCCTTTATTTTATCTGTTCTCTTTTTTTATGATACTGGCCATATTGAATTTATTCTCTAATTTGATTACATATTTTTCTACTATGATAAATTTATTGTCTTTTTACTTTATTTTATGGTAAAATTTCATAAATGTATTTAACAATCCCCTTTGATTTTTTACTTTCTGTTATCATACATTCAATTTTGTTCTCTGTGTGTGGTCCTTTTATTCTAGCATACATTTTTGTTATTGTTTCCTCAAAGCCTTTTACTCACAACATCTCTAAAGATATTAATGATAATTTTTTGTTTCATACAGATTGCTCCTTGCCTTTCAACTTTATTTCAACTTTATTTGCCTTCCATGTTAGAGGAGTTCCATTCATATCTGATAAACCTTTGCTGTGGTTAATGATTGAAAGTTAGAACCTAAAATCTGATTTGGACTCTCTGAGTATTTGGGTAGAATTGTCAAATAACATTGAGAAAATATGCTAGCTCTGTTGGGGGAATCCTTGGTTTGTAACTTTTCTATACTTCTACTGTAATTTCATGATTTCAATCCTCATAAAATTGTTGATCCTTTTTCTTTAGCTAACTTGTGGTCTTTCCTTGAGATAGTTCCTTATATACTTGCTAAAAACATGTATTCATTTTGAGGAGAGGGGTGAAATGATCTATATATAGCTCTTAAGCAATTCTGTTCTAATTCATCATTTGTGTCTATTGTTTCCATGCTGTTTTTTTAATCTGGTTGATCTGTGCATTGGTGTTATTGTGATGTTGAGGTCCCCTACTACTCTTGTGTTGCTGTGTTTCTATTTGAGATTTTTAGTTTTTTATGTGTTTTGATGGGCCTTCATTTGGTGCATAATTATTGATTAGTGTTATATCTTCCTGATAGAATAATCCCTTAATCAATATATAATATCCATCCCTGTTTCTTAGCTTTTTTTTTTTTTTTTTAGCTGAAAGTTTGTTTTTTATCTAGTTGTAAGTATGGCTATCCTTATCTTTTTAAAATATATTATTTGCTTGTTTTTGGAGCTTAAATGAGTCTCCTGGAAATGATTTCAAAAAATTGGGTTTTATGTTCTAATCTATCAGCTACTCTGTTCCTTTTGATTGGTCAGTTTAGGCCATTGATGTTTATGGAAACTGCTGATAAATACATATTTATTGTCCTTTTACTATTTGACTTCTGTGTATTTTTTGCAGTTTGTTCCTGTTGTTTTATAAATCTCTTGTTCTCCTCCCTTGCATTTTCGTAGCTCCTTTCTGTATAGTGTTAGGATTCAGTTTTTTTTCTTTGTGTCTTCTGATTTATGATTAATAGATAAGGTTATGTATTGATAACTTGTATAAAAATGAAAGCAAATGAATCTTTTGCTCTCCCAGCTTCCATTTTAACATTTTTCCTTACTCTATTTTGTTTTGGTGTCTTGTTGCTATTATGTGATTTTTTTTCATTTTATAGAATTTCCTCTAATATTACTGCAAAGATAGTTTGAGCAGATGGATTCTTTCTTTGTTATCTATCTCTAAAGCTCTTTGTGATTCCTTCAGTCCGAGTAAGCCTATTTTGGTATAAGATTCTCATTTTAACACTAATTATCTCATGCCCGTCCAAACTACCATAGGGTTTCTGCTGAGAAATCTCTTGGTAATTTTATGGATGCTCCTTTTATGTGGCTCTTTTACTGAACTTACTGTTTTTACTGTTCATCACTTAGGAAAGACTGCAGCATTATATCTCTTCTGGAGTCACTGCTGCTGTTGAGATGTTAGCTGTCAATTTAATTACTATGACTATGCAAGTAATCTCTCTTATTTATGATTGCTTTAGAGGTCTTCAGTTTATCTTTAGTGTCCTGCAGTTTTACTGTGATGAATCTTGGAACTATTGGAATTCCTAAAATAAAGGTTCTTGTCTTTCAGTCATTTTTGCAGATTCTCCTCCATTGACTTTTGAATATTGTGTCTCTTTCGTTTCCTGATTTCAGTGTATTAAATTAATACACGGATTAAACTCTAATTAAATCAGTGTTTGATCTTCTTGAAATCGGGTTTAAAGGGGGCAGAAACCTCTAACCAACAAGCCACAGGTTTGCATTACCCCCGCATAGCAGTTGCCAGACAAAAAACAGTTTAAACAACAGGGTTTTATTTTCAAGGGAAATTAATTAGGAGAACTAAAAGTCCTCAAAGCCACAAGTGGCTAGTTATCTTATCCCAGTTACCATTTTCAATTTTAAAGTCCTCAAAGACACATGTCAAAGATGGTGCCCCTTTGTCCCTCCAAAACTGAGACAGGCACTTTGTAAATGTCCAGTCTTTCTCTGGCATCTTCTCTTTGCTTCTTCTCCAGTGTTTCAAGCTGCCCCACTTCTCCAAAGTTCTTTAATTTTTTTTTTTTTTTTTGCAATTGCTGAAGCAAAAATCAGCTTTTAAATTTCTGGCCTTTTTCAGGTACCAGCTTACTATGCCACCTTCCTGTGGTGCCCCATTCTCTACTTTGGCTACTCTTTTGCCGGCCACCATAGCTTCTTGCTACTACTACCGTTTTTTTTTTTCCCCCCAGGGCCCTTCCTCTGACCAGGCCATGTGGCCTGTTCTCTCAGTCAACTATTCTCATCTTTGCTTCCTTATTTTTCTTCTCTCTCTCTTTTTATACAACCTTTCTTCCCACTTCCCATTTTCTTGTGCGGGGTCTTTATCTCAGACTTTGCTTACCAAGGTCTTAACTGTGTAACTATCCTACATTATTCTGACTATAATCTTGAGTTTCTTAATTTTTCTTTAATATTTTGATGCTTTAAAGTACTTCTGAGCTGCATTATTCTGTAATTTTTTGAATATGTTTATTACATTTTATTCTTTAACTGTTTTTTTGCCAAAAAATTGAGGTATAATCAACATAGTATATGACGTATGATTACTTTTGCTTTTATTTTGATGAGTTTAGACATTTGCAAAAAGCCATATCACCACTCATAACAAAACAGAGAACATTAATGTTACTCCAGTAACTTCCATTGAATTTTTTATTTTAGTGAACTTTATGGAATTATATCTGGTTGATTTTGAATCTTCTGGTTGTGTGTGATAGTCTATTATTATATTACTTATTTTTTGAATTGCTTTTTCTACTTCTTTAAAGTTACCGAAAATAGTTATTTCATAATTTCATCTTGATAACTGCATTATCTGGAGTTTGTTATTGTCAATATTGTTTCTAGCAGTTTAATTTGCTTAATCATTTTATTTTCCTCCTTACATCTTGTAGACCCCATAACAAACAGACTTTTAAACTTTAAGTATTGTGAATTTTATTGTGGGCACATGCTGTGGGAGCTTTGTGTTATCTGAATTTTTTTTTAAATTTATTTATCTATATTTCACATCATTTCAATCCCTGGGGGTCACCCACCACCTCCCCCTCCCACCCACTCCAGTTGGTCCCCATTCTCCTCTTGTGCAGTTTCATTTGGTTGACCATATATTAGTGAAACCATTTGGTTTCTGTCCCTTTCCATCTGGCTC